>PVJN01003856.1:0-96286 GCA_004026805.1 Lasiurus borealis
AAAAAAAAAAAGAATAAAAATAAAAATGAGGCAACATGTTCACGGGAGGCGAAGAAGCATCATCTGCAGCCCGCACCGATGAGTCAGGGAGTTCCACAGTTTGATGCTGAGGCCACGTCCACACGCGGCTGGCACGGGCTTTCCCCTCCTCACCCAGGAGCCCCCGTGCCGGTCGGCAAGGCCCCGGCGAGAGCTGCCTCTAACGATCGTGACATCTTTTAAGCACACATGCCACTCGCCCGGCAATGCATTCACATGTTTTAAAGGCACACGAGCCAGAGGAAAAAAGGCATGATTGCCACACAGGGTGAGTTGGTGGTATTTTTCTCCTCCCTGGGATGGTTGATATGCTGGTTTTTTTTCAAAGCTCAAACTAAGCACAACTTCCTTAACCCTTTCATGGCAAAAAAAGGGATTAGACTCCCTAGTTTTTCTTTTTCTTTTGAATGCGTGCAAGCTGTCAGAGTGACATCTGCCTGCCATCTAAAGTAAGGCGGCTATATTACAGTATTTTATGAAAATGCCCTCCTGGTTGGGAGATTTCAAATAAGCAGAGGGAATTTCCCAGAGATAGCTCGTGTTATGTTATAAGTATTCCTTGGAGACTGTATAGAATTCCATAATTTGAATAATTTATTTACCGCATTTTCCAGCGTATAAGAAGACTTTTTTTTTTTTTTACAGAGAGGAAGGGAGAGGGATAGAGAGTTAGAAACATCGATGAGAGAAAGACATCGATCAGCTGCCTCCTGCATGCCCCCCACCGGGGATGTGCCCACAACCAAGATACATGCCCTCGACAGGAATCGAACCCGGGACCCCCCAGTCCGCAGGCCGACACTCTATCCACTGAGCCAAACTGGTTTCGGCAAGACGACTTTTTAACCCAGGAAAATCTTCTCAAAAGTCGGGGGTCGTCTTATAGGGCGGGTATATCCCAAACTCAGTATTTTAACTGGAAAAGTTGGGGGTCATCTTATATACCCAGTTGTCTCAGACGCCGGAAAATACGGTAGATTAATTTGCATCTCCCTTGATTTGTTTTCTGGGGTTTTCCCTGTCAACAGACTTATCCATATACAGATTTACCTACATTTCACAATCCCTAGCCACTTGCAAAGAAAGACAGAGGTGAGCAGCTAACTTCATGCCAGATTTTGTTCATGCCATAGTTCATTTCTCAACAGCAGAATAAATACTGAATAGCTTGTCACTCGCTGAAAAGTAAGACACGTTATTCCAAATGTGCTTCAGTGAATGTTGTGTCTCCCACACCGGGATTTAGTGGGTGAACTGGAGAAGACAGAAGCAAATAAGAGCCTCAAGCCGTATGAGTAACACTTGATAGGAGGGGAAAATGGAAGGCTCTCATGTTCTAAATTAAAATATATGAAGTCATATGTGTTTGTTGACATAGGTGAGAGTGATTTGGGGGCAAGATATCAATGTTTACATTGTAGAAAAAGCCCGGGCAAACTGTCCTATCCTGACATATGTGGCTGTATGCACGTTTTAACCTGCTTTGAGTCTGCAGGTGACTGCACAGATACCCACAAATCTCTCTGGCCCAGAAAGAGGGCAGTCCGTGTGGCCACGCTGGTCCAGAAGACAGAGGACTGTCCTAGAGCAGCTATCGCTGTATTTGAGTCACTCTCCACCTCCTTCCTCTGATCCAGACACATTTCAGTGTCAAATCTATGTTATCATTTCTCCATCTTCATGGATGGACATTCCATTTTCCAGTTGCTCAGCCCCCAAACCAGTGTCGTGCCTGACTCTCCTTTCTTCATCATCAATATCTAATGCTGGAAATTTTCTTTGCTCTAACCTAAACTTTTATTCAGAACCACCTCCACAGCGACCATCCTGCTTCTGGTGACTCTATTTGGATTATTGAAACTGGTTCATTGGCTCCTACCCTTCCCCCCTAACCTCATCTATTCTCAACAGCAGCCAGGGTGATACCATTCAAAAATGACAATAATTTCCCTGGCTGGTGTGGCTCAGTTGGTTGGGCATCATCCTGTGTGCCATGAGCTTGCTGGTTCAATGGCTAGTCGATGTTAATGATCTCACATAGATGTTTCTCTCTCTCTCTCTCCATTTCCCTTCCTCTCTTTCTAAAAATAAACTATTAAAATAGTTTTTAAAAAGTGATAATATCCCTCTGGTAAGAAAGTGGATGGGTAAAGATGGTTATGATAGGACAGAGAAAACCAACAATGCCAAAAGTGAGGAGAGAGAGAAGATGCAAAGAAACAATATGGAGCTTAACTGGAGGCACAGAAAAGATTACCAAAAAACAGAAGAGAAATTTTTGAACAATTTTCTGATGATAATTTTGAAAACTTAGGCAAATGGCAGATTCGTAGAAACCATGAATAAGCAATATTGATCTAATTAAAAATTTGGAAACCTGGATACAGTGGTACCTCAAGATACGAGTTTAATTCGTTCCGTAACCTTGAGGCGTGGGAAACTATGAGACACTCCAGTCGAGGTAAACTGGTGGGTCGTGTTCAGCCAGCCGATCTGCACGATTACTCCTATCTCAAATGTTGCTCGTATTTCAAAGCAAAAATCGCTTGCTTGATGGCTTGTATCTCAAAAATCTCGTATGTTAGGGCACTCGTATCTCAAGGTACCACTGTATTTCTAAAACCATTTTTAGAAGCTAGGAATAGAAAAGAGAAAGCAAGCAATAAAGTTTCCCTTATGTAGCTGAGATAACAATACAGGAAGCCAAGCAATAAATGAGGTAAATGATTAAAATGGTCATTAAAATGAGGGGGAAAAGAGAGTTATAATTTCAAAAATTGGCCAAGCAAGTGTACTATCAGGTAACCTTTCTATAAAGGTCCAGAGGAGACAAGGAGGCACATAGTGGGAATACCAGTGGGAGAATGTTTCAAGTCAAGGGGGAGAACATTCCAGAATGATGGCAAGGGCAAAGGCCTTGAGGTGGGAATGTGCTTGCCTGTGTGATGTCATCTTTTCAGTGAGCTTTCACTGACTACCCTACTTAAAAATGCAGCTCCACTTAACACTTCCCTTTAGCTTCTAATTGAACAGTTATTTATTATGTTCATCATTGCTGATCTTTCTTCTCCCACCAGAGGCCAAGTGACATCAGGGTAGAGCTTTTTGCCTATTTTGTTTATGGGTGAATCATGAACACTTAGAACTCTGCTTTGCACATCACAAATACTGTGGGAAGACTAGAAAGGCAGAGCCACAGGAAGAGGAAGAAAACTAGGAAACCAAACGAAGAAAGAGTGCCGAGGATAAGGGGGTAACTGTGTAAAATGATTCTGATAGTGATACCATCAGAATTAGCTAATCATTAATAACTAGAGGCCCGATGCACAAAGGTCCATACAAGAATAGGCCTTCCTTCCCCTGGCTGCCGGCACCACCTTTGTTACAGCTGGAGCCGCCTTTTTGCTCCAGCCTGGAGCCACCTTTCTCTGCCAGAGTGGCTGGGCACTACAGAATGCCCCTAGCCGCTTGGTGCCTGCATATGCAAATTAATCAACCATCTTTGTTGGGTTAATTTGCATATTCACTTCTGATTGCCTGGTGGGCATCACGAAGGTACAGTCAATTTGCATCTTACTCTTTTATTAGTGTAGATAGGAAAGGCCAGATATAGGCATGGCATTTGGGCAGCTTCACTTGGAAATTGCAATTTCACACACCCCCATCCTCTGGGGAAACTGGCCTAGTTCCTGCAAAATACTAGGGGAAAAAATCCAACGAAGAGAAGACAGACACATGTCCAATAAAGTTGGGGTGACATAGAAAAGTTATTTACCTGTCAATCACATCTGGGACAGAGATGGTTGACCAGAATGGGTGTGGCCACTGCAAGTTTGTCAACATTTGGATATATATATATATGTGTGTGTGTGTGTATTATATATAGATATATATTCCTTTAATATATATATATATGTATATATATGTGTGTGTGTATATATGTATGTGTGTATGTACACACATATACACACACACACACAGTGGTACCTTGAGATACGAGTGCCCTAACATAGGAGAATTTTGAGATACGAGCCACCAAGCGAGCGATTTTTGCTTTGAAATACGAGCAACATTTGAGATAGGAGTCATCGCGGGGATCAGCTGGCTGCACACGACCCACCAGTTTACAGTGACTCGAGCATCTCATAGTTTCCCACAACTCAAGGTTACTGAACAAATTAAACTCTTATCTGGAGGTACCACTGTATATATATTAAAGGAATTCTATCTCTTGTTGCTTTAGTTGCTTGGGGTACACTCTTTTGATTCTCCTGTATTTGCCCCTATGGTCCACAGCTATGTGAACCCCACATACAATGGATTCGCAGACTTCAGTGGGGAAACCTGGCAAACTAGCCTGATGCTGGACTGGACCCGGCACCACCACTGAAGGCAGTTCTGAACACGGACTCTGCTTTTAGCTCTACTAACGCCCCAACCTCTAACATCCAGCCTCTTCTCCGACTGGACAAAGGGAAATGGAAACTGGAAAACTCAGAGGTGTAATTCCACAGATATAACGCTTCCCACAACATCCCATCTTCCCATGGGAAACTGGAAATGCTAATCCTAGCGGTACCAAGAACC
The DNA here is from genome assembly GCA_004026805.1 of Lasiurus borealis. Classification (NCBI taxonomy): domain Eukaryota; kingdom Metazoa; phylum Chordata; class Mammalia; order Chiroptera; family Vespertilionidae; genus Lasiurus; species Lasiurus borealis. The sequence continues at coordinate 4,627 of PVJN01003856.1, forward strand.
CCACCACCACGAGCCACTGGGGCAGACCAGCCCCTCTCCTGTTCTGTCACAACAGGGGAGGTAGTGTGAGGCCTGAGAATTGCCCACTGAGTGAGGGTCAAGGAGACCCTGTTTGGGATGGAGAGCCTTGCTCGCAATAATTTGGTTCCAATGGGTTCTGGGAAGAATGGGGGAAGAGTGTTTTGGAGCCAAAACAAAAGCATGGACAACTCTTTCCAAGAGCTTTGCTGCTGTAAGAGCAGAGAGGAAAAATGGGCAGCATGGATGGGAAAGGATAGTTAGGAAAGAGACATTTTTTCTTTATTTTATGGTTTTAAAGAACAAGAATTTTTAAGATGAGCCAAAACCGTTTTAGCTCAGTGGATAGAGCGTCGGCCTGCGGACTGAAAGGTCCCAGGTTCGATTCCAGTCAAGGGCATGTACATTGGTTGCGGGCACATCCCCAGTAGGGGGCGTGCAGGAGGCGGCTGATCGATGTCTCTCTCTCATCGATGTTTCTAACTTTCTATCCCTCTCCTTTCCTCTCTGTGAAAAATCAATAAAATATATTTTTAAAAAAAGAATTTTTAAGATGAGAGAAATAGCAAGCTACTGTGTGTGAGTAGGAAATATCCAGCAAAGAGAGGGAAAAGCCATAGAGAAGGGGTTTCCTAGGAAAACTGTCCACTGGAGAGGAGCAGGGAGGATGGGGCGGGCGGGCCTTCACTCTGAGCACAGATGGTCCATCCATAGTAACGGCAGTGAGGATGGGGATGAAGCACAGACGCACGGAGGTGGGATGCTGTGGGAGATTCTTTTTTGACTGCTTCTATTTCCCCAGAGAGTGAGGAAGCCCTGCCAGCCGCTACGAGGAAGGATGGGGGAGGAGGTGTGGAAGGGGTGAGGAGACAAGGTCTGAAACAGTTGTACCAGGAATGGAGAGGGAATGGGTTGGGGAAATGCCTTGGGAGTGCCAGGCCGTGCCAAGGGCTTACCTGGGTTAGTCATCAGGCCGGGGGTGGGGGTGTGTGATTTTCTCAGCTGCATCAGCTGCCTCTGTGTGGGCAGGAGCCAGGCGGAGCGTGGGCTCTCACCGGGGCTGTGCTCTCACCGGGAGAGGAGGACAAGCTGAGACTGGATGAGGCGGGCAGCGTATGTGCCAGGGCCGACGGGAATGACTGAGATCGGAATGTCAGCGGAGACCAAGGGACCTAATGGATGGCCTGTGGAGGATGCGGCCAGTCAGATGGCAGTAGGATGGGCAAGGAGGAAATGGAGACGTGGCATGGGGGTGACTGTGCAGGCACAGGGAGATGCTTGAGAAAGAGACTGAAGGGGTTTCAGTTACTGGTGATAACAGGACTGGACCAGCCTGTGCAGGGAGTGGCTAGGTTAGGGGGCAGGATGGCATTGCTCAGAGAGAGGAGAGGCAAGGATATTGGAAGGTCACCTATGGGTTACTGTCGTTACTAAAAATAAAGGCTTGTGCTGTCATCCAGTGAATAAAACTTTCTAGAACAGTGGTTCTCAACCTTTCTAATGCTGTGACCCTTTAAGACAGCTCCTCATGTGGTGGTGACCCCAACCATAAAATTATTTCCGTTGCTACTCCATAACTGTAATTTTGCTACTGTTATGAACTGTAATGTAAATATCTGATGTGCAGGATGTATTTTCATTCTTACAAATTGAACATAATTAAAGCATAGGGATTAATCACAAAACAATATGTAATTATATATTGTGAAATATTTATTTCTAATTACAAATAAGTGAAATTTTGTCTTGAATCGTGGTGTAGCATGGGCAACAGTCTTCCTATGACAACAGTAAACTACATTGCTACACTTTGTTACACCGAGGAGTGGTGTGTTGGTTCCTAAGACCATGGGAAATAGGTGTTTTCCAATAGTCTTAGACGACCCCTGTGAAAGGGTCATTTGATCCCAAAGGGGTCGCAACCCACAGGTTGAGAACCACTGTTCTAGAAAGAAAGGAAAACGATCGAGGTAGGGTCAGTAACTGTAGTGAGGATGGTTAGAATCTGAGGACTAGTCTCATGGTTCCTTCAAAGCAATGCTGCTAATCAAAACTGATTAGGTTCCATCACTCCACATGTATTATCAGACGCAATAGTTTTGTGGGCACATATTGAGCTTAGTACTTAAAAAACCTGGATTATCAGCTTTGTGACCTTAGACAAGGCACATAACCTTTCGCTGCCTAAAGTTTATTGACCTGCAAAATGATAATTGTAATACCTATTTCATATCCCCAATGTTGAGTGCTTAGCAAAATTAAGTACTTAGAACTGAAAGAGCTGAAACTGGTTTGGCTCAGTGGATAGAGCATTGGCCTGCGGACTGAAAGGTCTCAGGTTCAATTCCGGTTGGGGGCATGTACCTTGGTTGTGGGCACATCTCCACTGTGGGGCATGCAAGAGGCAGCTGTTTGATGTCTCTCTCTCATCGATGTTTCTGACTTTCTCTCCCTCTCCCTTCCTCTCTGTAAAAAAAAAAAAAAAATCAATAAAATATATTAAAAAAAGAAAAGAACTGAAAGATGGCTAAATTCTCAAGGGTAACTAGCTATGATGAATGTTATTAGCCTTCTATAGTTATCTGAGCATTAGGGCATCTGAAAAACAGAAAATGTTGTTTTTCAGAATAAGCATGTTTCTACATACATATAAGTTAATTTAAAAAATAATTTAAAAAATTGGTCAAAACATAAAATGAACTCCTGAAAAAATATATATTTATCGGAATTCAATTTTCAAAGACTGCCTATATATCAAGTACTGAAAGATTGTCATGTGTTATATTAAACAATGTGATGAATGCATAAAATGAAGAATTCTAGATCTTGGGGACATATTTAAGCCTTCATGGTATGAGCCATAATTACTTTGGGACGTGGACGCAAAGATAATATTCTCAAACATTCTTGCTGACATATTGATGAGTCCTGTGTTGTGCTTTTCTCAATTTACTGCATTTTCAAATGAACCCAATACAGCAGGGCAGAGTACTGATACCAAATTGATGAGCTGATTTTCCTGCTTTTGAGAAAAGTCTATAATTTTAGTTATCCTAACCATGATTCACATTCCTCACATCACCAATGCTTAGCTTATTATAGACATCTAATAAATATATTTTGAATGAATGAACATTTACCTTCTCATTGACAATTACATTGCTTTATGACTCTACGATTTCAAATACCTATGCCTAGATCTAGTAAGAGTTCTTACCTCAGTAAAAAGATCATTCTGGAAACTTGCCTTGAACTTCATCTTAGCCCCTACCTGCCTCTGCTTGCTTCCCATTGTCTTCTCACCCCATTCCCTAGCTGGCAGGCTAGTCCTGTCTGGTTCTCAGTCTCAGATAACGTCACCTCTGGTTCCTCCCCTTCCTCTCCTCCCCATCCCAGTTCACTTATGGTTTTCACGGTTGTTTACTACTCTTTGGCAGAGAGATACTTCTGCTGTACACTTAGTGGTTGGCACAGTCTCTCTCTCTCTCTCTCTCTCTCTCTCTCTCTCCAAGGAGGCAGAAGAGTCAGGAAGAACCTCAAATCATATAATCACCGAGAAGACTAACAGCATGCATCCAATTGAAATCATCCCCCATCAGGGGCAGATGCTGCCTAGAGATACTCTGAAATAAGATTTCTGCCACATCTCTCCTGCTGGTAAACAGCACACAGTGGTACCTGGAGATACGAGTTTAATTCATTCTGTAACCTTGAGGCGTGGGAAACTATGAGATGCTTGAGTCTCGGTAAACTGGTGGGTTGTGTGCAGCCGGCCGATCCTCCAGATGACTCCTATCACAAATGTTGCTCATATTTCAAAGCAAAAATCGCTTGCTCGATGGCTCATATCTCAAAAATCTCGTATGTTAGGGCACTCGTATCTCGAGGTACCACTGTAGTTAATATTGTAGGCATTTTATCTTTTGTGCAGCATTTCAATTAAATATAAGTCTTTAAAGAACCACAAACACATGCTGTTTCTCAAACCTCTGGGTTGGAGGCACCTTCACCAGGCTCCCTGGTGCATATTGGCTGACCCGACACATTAACCCGCAATCTACATGCGTTCTACACTTACTGGTAAAACTCTAGGCGACTCCTTTTGTATGAAATATTCACGTTGGTTAAGCATCGCTTTAAATGTTACTGGATGTACATATTTAGGGTGAACTGATGATAATTGGTTCAAGTGGTGTTATTGGGGTAACCTGGCTTTAGCATTCCCCCCATTTTTAATACACTGGGAATCTCAACATGGTCGTGGCCCAGGCTTTTCTGGAAGCCAGAAGCCAGTGAATAACTGTGATGAGGCGGGGAAATAACCATCAGCCTGCCTCCACCTGAATGCTGTGGTGTGGAACCAGGCAGTCGCAGGAGAGACCGATCCCATCAACGGGCCCATTCCAAACACGCCTGGCGCAATCCTTTATTCCAGTGGTTTTCAACCTGTGGGTCGAGACCTCTTTGGGGGTAGAGCAGCCCTTTTTCAGGGGTTGCCTAAGGCCATTGGAAAACGCAGATATTTACATTACGATTCATAACAGTAGCAAAATTTCAGCTATGAAGTAGCTATGAAAATAATTTATGGTTGGGGGTCACCACCACATGAGGAGCTGTCTTAAAGGGTCGCGGCATTAGGAAGGTTGAGAACCACAGCTTTATTCAATTCAGCTTCTTCTACAGTAAGTTTCCATGCCAGAAACCAAACATCGTCTCATTCATAGAAAGAGGTGGACAGGAGACCAGAAGGCTGGTCAACCTTCAAGGTTCTGAAAGGTCAGAGGTCATCACTTACTATTTAGTTGAAACATTATTAGTGAAGCAGCCTCTACCTGTTTGTTTCATGTAAACTTCTGTTCTTGGGATTTCCTACCTAAAGGCTCTGGGTGAGTCCCAAAGTCTTAATAAAAGGGAGAAAAAGGCCAGAGAAAGCGATAGTCGTTCCTCTAGAGCAGTGGTTCTCAACCTGTGGGTTGCGACCCCTTTGGGGGTTGAGCGACACTTTCACAGGGGTCGCCTAAGACCATTGGAAAACACTGGTATTTACATTATAATTCATAACAATAGCAAAATTACAGTTATGAAGTATGGTTGGGGGTCACCACAACATGAGGAACTGTGTTAAAGGGTTGCGGCATTAGGAAGGTTGAGAACCACTGCACTAGAGGAAGGCTCCCGCCTGGCCCCTTAATATCGCCAAATTAATGCTTTTCTAGTTTCTCTTTTCATTTGCGTGCGGCCTCCTCCAGAACCTGAACCCTGAACCAGGAACCATGAACCACACGGGACATGGAAAGAGGTTCCCACATTTCCATTTGGCACTAATGTCATTTTTGATGGATTTTGTTGTTGTTATGTGACATCTACAAAATCATCACTTCTATAAAAACAGTAACTAAATGTCTGTGTTCGGATTATTGATAAGACTCTGACTTCTAGAAAAGTCCCCAAGCCCCAGAGGTGCATACACAGGGCGACACCTCTGGATCTGTCGGGATGGAAGCCCGGGAAGCCCGCTCAGTGAGCTCTGAATAGGCCTCATCTCCACCCCACATCGTGCCGGAGGTCTCCCGGCCAGCTTTTACCTTGTGCTGCTCCCGCTTCCGCTGGATCGTGTTGGCGGTTTCCTCATGCACCTGCTGGATGGCTATTTCCTCCCGCAGGGCCACCTCGGCCCTGTATAACCAGGCTCCTATGGTGCCCAGAGGTGCGGGCAGAGATTTATCCAGCTGAATGTGCCAGTCAAAGAGCTGGAGGGCAAAGGAAGAAAGACCGAGTTATCTCTATGAGAGAGGCAATTCCTAAAATCCCCCCAAATTATTCTTTTAAAATATATTTTATTGATTTTTTTAACAGAGTGGAAAGGAGAGGGCTAGAGAGCCAGAAACATCGATGAGAGAGAGACATTGGTCAGCCGTCTCCTGCACGCCCCCTACTGGGGATGTGCCCACAACCAAGATACATGCCCTTGATTGGAATTGAACCTGGGATCTTTCAGTCCCCAGGTGGATGCTCTATCCACAGAGCCAAACCGGTTTTGGCACCCCCAAATGATTTTAAAGCCTACATAAAGCTTTACGTTAATCATTTCAGGTTAATTTAATAAATATCAATTAATAAGTGATCTGTGTTCAATCTGATGCTTTGAGAATGGGGAGGACATTGCAGTACCAGGACTGGGATGTGGACATGCAGGAGTTGATGCACCAGCTCATGTATGAAATATTCACATTGGTTAAGCATTGTATGATCACCCCACACGCCAGGAGTCAGAGAAACCAGGATCATCTAGACATCTCTGGGGCCAGACAAATGTTCAGGATTCTTTTTATAATTACATAATTCTTAACCATGTCTGCATGTCTTGCACTTTATTCAGTTCTCAAAGACCATTTGCCAGCTTAATGGAGTGCCAGGTAGAATGGGGGAAGGTACTTAGAAACTAAGCCAGTAGCTGAAACCGGTTTGGTTCAGTGGATAGAGTGTTGGCCTGTGGACTGAAAGGTCCCAGTTTAGATTCTGATCAAGGGCATGTATCTTGGTTGCAGGGACATCCCCAATAGGGGGCATGCAGAAAGCAGCTGATCAATGTCTCTCTCATCAATGTTTCTAACTCTCTATCTTCTTCTCCTTTCCTCGCTGTAAAAAAAAATCAATAAAATATTTATTTTTTTTAAAAGAAACTAAGCCAGTATTTGATGAAATTTATGGGTAAAAATCCATGATAGAAATAAAGAAAATAGGGAAGTTCAAGGCAAATAGCCCCATGAGTGACAGAAATGTCACAGGTTTTGAAATCTTGGTCTTCAAGTTTGCAAAGTATTAATATTAAAGTTACAGCAATTTTTCCTTGGGTTCATGAAAGACCAGAGAAGAAGCTATGTTAAGTTAAAGAATATAAAAGTGACTGTGAAGATGGGGAGATGGTTAATTATCGATGAAACTTGATTATGGGAATGGAGAAGTTGTGGAGGCTCCAGAGTTAATTTGTGTAAAGTGAGAGGTAACCCCCATGGTCTTCTAGGACTTCAGTCTGTCATGTGGTCAGTGGTGACAGCCATTGTAGGGCAGGCGAGGCAGGAAAGGTGCTATGTGACCACCTCCTTAAACTTAAAGGACAAAGATTCTCCCCACAGTAGAGCCTTTCCTACCTCAGCAGAGGTATATATTATTTATTCTTTTTTACAGAGAGGAAGGGAGAGGAACAGAGAGCTAGAAACATCGATGAGAGAGAGACATCGATCAGCTGCCTCCTGCACGCCCCCCACTGGGGATGTGCCCTCAACCAAAGTACATGCCCTTGACCGGAATCGAACCTGGGACCCTTCAGTCCGCAGGCCAACGTTCTATCCACTGAGCCAAACCGGTTTCGGCAAGGAAAATGCTCTTGACTAAACTGCATGAGCTCCCTGAAGTTAGTCGTGGGGGAACTTACCCTGGAGGACACTCTATCCCAGGCCTGTTTCAGCAAGGCCTGGTCAAGCGTCAACTTCCCGTCTCTCTGCAGTGGCTGTATTAAATGTTCAATCTGTTTCCTTTTCATGTCGTATTGGACTCTGAAGTGCTTGAATGACTAGACGAGGAAAAACAGCAGCAACAGGGCAAGGAGTCAAAAAAAGCAAAGGAAATGACATTTCCTAAATAACAACCTTTTGTATTTGGATAACACTCAGTATATGTTGTTGATAATAACAATAGCAGACATGATAAGAATAGCAGCTACCACTCACCATGCCCTGACCACCAGCCAGGCCGCAGGCTAAAAAGTATTTTCTACACATTTTACAGTCAATGAACACATCCTCCAAGGTGACTCCATGTTCACATGTGAATTGAAAATACCGCTAACGTGCAGTTTTGTTAAAGGGCACGAGGCTAGGCCTACAGAATTGAACAGGTACCAAACACATCTGAAGGAAGGTCTAAATCTGAGTGAACACACATGTAACTCTGCATAAAGAACACTGGGGGGAGATGGTGAGTCAATATTTTACCACAGGTCTCTCCTCTCGCCCTAACTCGATGTAATAACAAATTACAAAAACATAAAATCAATCTCCCATTTCATTCCACAAAATCCTATGCATGGAGAAAATAGGAAAATACACTACTGTTTGAAAGTGGGAACAGAGAGGAAATGTTGATGACACATATACCCACAAACAACAGGAAATGTTCCCTCCGTTCAGATTTCAGATGCTCTCCAACCCCAATTCACAAAACTGCTGATCGTATTTGGCCCAGAGGAGTGTTTTGTTTCTGTTTTGTGCTTTTCTAATCCTTTGGTTCCGATGGATAAAATAGCACCTGTGCAACAGGTACTTTCACAACCTGAACCAGTTTATGCCAATTTATGCTAAAACTAAAACTCAGCATGGACTAAATAACTACATTCACTCCATCCTTGCATTTCTATTCTCAACTTGCTGGCTTTATCATTTTTTAAAGGGATCTCATCCCAGAAAATGTTGTGCTTTGGGAGGAAAGATTACATTGAATTTTTTTTTAAAAAAAGCATATCCTATAATTGTCCACTTTGCCCAGTTTATCAAATATCATATCAATGGCGTCATCCATCTAACTTCAGGCACAATTTGTAAATATGGTTCTATGAAATCACACACGATTCCAATAGCAAACTCTTTTATTGTGATACATTTTTTTTGGAGCACAAATGATTGAAATATAATGTACACTAGATGATAGCATAGCTTTGTGACTAAAATGCAGTACTATCTTAAATAGGAGGCAAATGTTGATGCTGCATAGAGTTAAGTTACAGTTTTATTGAGAAACCTGTCATGTGATTTTGTATCTTGGAAATAGAAATCGGAAGCCAAATCCAGTTAAAAACAGTGTAAGGAGACTGGGAGAAACATCACCAGACTGGCCTAGCCTGATGGCAATGGTGAGTAACTAGGGCAGGTGGCTGAGGACTGATCCCATTAATGGGCCTGATCCAAACATCCATGGTGCAACCCTTTATTCAATCCTGCTTATTCTACAGTGTCAGAAACCAAACATCGTTCTCACTAAATGGATGTAAACAGGAGGCCAGAAGGCTGGTCAACCTTAACTGCTCTGAAAGGTCAGAGCTAATCACTCACTGTTTAGTTGAAACATTATTGGCTGAAGCAGCTTCTACCTGTTTATTTCATGTTAATTTCTGTTTTGTTATTTCCTGCCTAAAGGCTAGGGGTGTGTCCCAAAGCCTTAATAAAAGGGAGAAAAAGGCCAGAGCAAGTGGTAGTCCTTTCCACTAGAGGAAGGCTCCCGCCTGGCCCCCCAATATCGCCAAATTCATATCTTCTAGTCTCTCATTTCATTTGCGTGCGGCCTTCTTCAGAACCCGAACCCTGATCCGGGAACCCTGAACCACACGGGACGTGGAAAGAGGTTCCCACACTACAGCATTTTTTAATTTGCTACTGAAATCATTTTGTGGTGGATTTCTTTTGTTGTTATGTGACATCTGCAAAATCATGACTTCTGTAAAAACAACACTAGATATTTGTGTTCCGGGTTATTCTGGAAAACTCACCAAGCCTCAGTGTGGACCCACACAATTCAAATCGCTTATTTATGTCAAAACACAATGATTAAATCACATGCAAACAAGATAATGCACATGATTTCTTTACAGCCTTTCCCCATTCATATCATTTGAAATATTAAACATAGGTTAAATGACGTATATGAATCCTATGCATGCAAAGCTTTTAAAACGGAAGTCTCTTTTGCATACATTACCTGATATTTGTCCTGCAAGTTGGATTCCGTCATCTGGGCCCTTGTCAAATCTCTTTCGAATTGCTCTATCCAAACTTTCGTCTCCTTCAGAAGTAGCCTGTCTTCTCTCTAGGAACCAGCAGAGGTGACAATTTCATTAGTAACCGTGTATTTGTTTAATCGCTGATTAATACAAGGCTGACCCTGGAGTAGATGTAATATTCAGTCATCCAACTGTCTCTGAAAACTTTTCTTTCTCCCACCATCACGCCTAATTGGAGAGTAAAACACAAGAGTGAATTCTGTAAAAGTCCATTAATTTTAGTTGAATACTGAAATTATCTCTCTCTATTTTTTCTCTCAAAAAAACCCCCACTAATTTAATTAAGGACATGTTTACAAGAAGGAGCTATTCTAAAGGGAATGGTTGAAGTAGAAAAGTATACTGTGTATATTCCCAGCAAGAAAATTTTACTAAACCGTGTGAACTTTATTAAACCGTGTGATCCAACATTAGGCAGAAGAATGCGATTCACTCAGGATTATAAATTAACTGAATACTTACCTATTTCAATTAATGACTTCCTTCTTAATTAAGATATAAAAAATGTCTTTAATTTTATTTTATTTTCCATTTTGAATATAATAAAAACAAATATTGTCACTGTAACATTTCCTTTTTATTAGTGTTATTAAATATTATTAAAAAGGAATTAATTGATGTTATTATATATTTAAAGATTAGTAGAAAAGTCCATGGGAGTGGCTTAGATTGTAATTAACATTCTATAACAATTACATGTGTTATTTGTTCTATTAGAAAGGAAAGGAAAATAACAGAATTAAGGTATTAAAAGAAATGTGTATATAAAGGCAAATACATGCAAAAGAATGGCTAACTAGCTATGGAATGGAGGGTGCTTGAAAGAAGTTACTATTCAAGATTACTTAAATCTTACCTTAAGATTTTGGATAGAATTTGCAAAAAGTAGGAAATCTGGAAATATTTCCTAACAATATGAAAAGATAATATACAGGAAAATGATATAAATCAGGGACAAAATTATATAGGAAACAAGAAAAGAGCAATGGGGAAGCATTTTTTAAAATAAATAAATAGATGCTAATTTTAAGGGTATAGTTACTTTAAGATGTTTTTCATAAGTTTTTTTGTATGTGTTTTTGTTTTATTTTATTTTCATAACTTTTGAAGCATTAAATGCTTGAATCCCATAAGGCAATGTAGTATTCTGGCATTTGATGTTTTCATTTTAATTGGTAATAATCATATGTGGCAATATATGCATTCTATAAATGTCTTGAAATTTTAAACTTTTTAAAAGAACAATGTAGCTTGGCCTGCATGGCTCAGTGGTTGAGCATCAACCTATGAACCTGGAGGTCACGGTTTGATTCCGGGTCAGGGCACATGCCGGGTTGTGGGCTAGATCCTCAGTGTGGGGCATGCAGGAGGCAGCCAATCAATCATTCTCATCACTGATGTTTCTGTCTCTCTCCCTTGCTCTCTCAAGTCAATAAAATAATAATAATAAATAATAAATAATATCAAGAAAAGATATGTGGATTCACTTATTTTTAAAAATAAGATCAGAGTATGCATTTCTCTGCCTCTATATCAACAATTAAGGCTACGATGTGCCTCTGAAAGCAGCCAGTCATATTCATTGCAGTGAGAGAAGGAATAAGTGATAAATAACTGAACATTTAACTGGTGAGACACGTGACTCAATAGGCCTATTTTTTTTATTTAACATTGAGTACTGATTATCTGAGGAATACCTTTAGGTAAAAGTTTCTTTATCTGTTTTGTTGGTCAAAGTAGAAAAATATATTCTGTATATTCCCAGAAAGAAAATTTTATTTAAGATGGTATCTAATATAAATAAAATAATTCAAATAAATTCATAAAGAGGACATAGAAATCAATTACATTAAAAATGGAAGCCTGGTAGATATATTGATACCAATATTTTAAAAACTGATTAAAAACAAACTATTTCCTGAGGCTTGAATAGACAAATATGAAGTGTTTGAAATGATGGCATCAATAGCCCCCAGAGGGAGAGTCTATAAAAATCTTCATGATTCAAGAGGCAGAATTAGGAGGCCATTTAGCTTCATTAAGTGACCTTACATCATGAAAATATACATTTTTTCTACTTAAAATAGTCACTTTAGGTGGTTATGCCCAACTTTACAAATGCCACATTAAAAAGGGGCAACATTTAAAATAGATTTTTCTCAACATTAATTTTTGAAATAATCCTGAAGAAATCCTTCGCATCTACTTTTTAGGGAAGGGACAGGGGGAATTTTTAAAAAGAACAATCAGGACTTATGTTTTTAACTAATGAGAATGCTCTCAGGAAAATAAAGCCACTTTAGTAAAGTTCATTAAAAAGCTTATGCCAGGAATGTGTGTGTGTGTGTGTGTGTGTGTGTGTGTGTGTGTGTGTGTTTCAAGACTCTCAGAGTTTTTGTTTTAAATTCCTTTTCGTGAGGGTTAGAAAAGCGCCCCCTTTGGTCCTCAGACTTTCCCAGCCACCAAATGTACTCCAGAGGAATGATTAATATCAGACATTAAAATACTACCAACTCTAAAACCAGATCCGAAAGAAATTCCATTGGGTACCACAAACACAGCAGATTTGAAATTCAGAGGGGAAGCTGATTTTCTCGATGCTGTGCTGTCTCAGGTGCTTTCTTTAGTTTCTCATTTACACAGCAGCATCCCTGCCCGATTACATTCTCAAAAACCCAGGGATCTCCCCGTGGCTCTAAGCACGTGACTGGGATGCACGCTGGGATTTGCACAGAGTCTGAGCTCTGCCTCCTGGGATGCTCCATCCACAGGGACATTCGCTCTGCTCGCCATAAGCTAGTTCCTCGGGAGGCCCATGCTTCCCCAGGAAGGAACAAAAAATGGATATTACCGTTTTCCTCATTTGTTAAAAGTAGTATTTTCATTATGGACTTCCTGAATTTTTTATTATGGATTTCCCAGCATTTCCTGAATCTGTAGTTTTTAACAAACTGCTATCATTCTAGCAAATGCTGGGTTAACTTCATCCCAGCAACCAGGGACTGTGGTTCTGCTTAATTCTTTAATGAAGTCGCTGATTTCTATTAGCACAAAGCGTTTTCCCATTCAAAAAGTTTGGGCTCGCCAAGACCGGTTTGGCTCAGTGGATAGAGTGTCAGTCTGTGAACTGAAAGGTCTCAGGTTTGATTCTGGTCAAGGGCATGTACCTTGGTTGCGGGCACATCCCCAGTGGGGGGCATGCAAGAGGCAGCTGATCGATGTCTCTCTCTCATCCATGTTTCTAGCTCTCTTTCCCTCTCCCTTCCTCTCTGTAAAAAATCAATAAAATATATATTAAAAAAATAAAAAGGCCGGGCTATGTTCCCCTGGCCTCTTTCCTCCTCAACCCTGTTTCTAGGTTTATTTAGAAAACCAATTTTATTTTATTATTTTGTTTTTGCTCTGCTGCTCTTCATTGTGTTCTCAAACTGCTCTGGAAACTTTAGATGAGATTTAAGCAATAAAGACAGAGGGATTGTTTTTAACTCATTTTGAAAATTTCGTTTGCTATGTTCCCTGGTGTCATTTTGCCTTATAAGAAATTATCCATTATAGAAAATACTACTTTTAACAAATTAGGAAAACGGTAATATCCATTGTTGTTCAAGCCTGAGAAAACAGGCTTTCTGGTGAGCAAGCTAAAGGATAAAATGGGATAAACTTTCCTGGAAGGGATTTGAAAAGAAGAAAGTTTCAAAAAGCATTAAAAATCTGTTAGTCTTTAGCCTAGGAAGTACATTTCTAAGAAAGAACTGTCAAACAATGGTTTATTGAAAATTTGGCCGAAACCAGTTTGGCTCAGTGGATAGAGCGTCAGTCTGTGGACTGAGGGTCCCAGGTTCGATTCCGGATGGAGGGCATGTGCCTTGGTTGCGGGCACATCCCCAATAGGGGGCGAGCAAGAGTCAGCTGATCGATGTCTCTCTCTCATTGATGTTTCTAACTTCCTATCCCCCCTCCTCTCTGTAAAAAATCAATAAAATATATTTTTTTAAAAAAAGAAAATTTGTTCACAGAAGCATTGTTAATATCAGCAAAACATCAGAAATTTCCAAAAATTAAAATTTAATAACTAAATTACATATATAAGATGACCTAGAGAGAATGACATTGAAAAGTTTTGTACAATGAAAAGGAAATTTAAAATTGTACGTATACTGTGATTCTATTTTAGTTAAAATATTATATGTGCCTATAAATATATAGAAAAATATTTGGATCTCACACCAACACATTAAATACATTCTCTTTAGAAGGTTGAACAGAAATAATTTCTGTTTTTCAAATTTTGTTTTTATTTATTACAATAGGCATATGTCATTTGAGCATAGGAAAATATGTAAATGTTATTTAAACTCTTGAAAGGCTACAAAATCTAACCATGGTGAATAATTAGAACGTTTACAGATTTGACCTGTGTGATGTGAACAGCAATTTATATAACAAAGTCTAAAAGTCAAAATTAGTTTCCATCAGATTGAATAGAACAGTGGCACTTAAGATCTAGATGCACAAATGATGAGATAGATACAAAATGTGTTCCACCTTTAAATTACTAAAATAATGTTTCCTCAATTTTAACTCATCAGCGTTATACATTTCCAGCACTTACTATTGCCTTTTCTGTCATAGTCAACATACAGATCAGAGAAGTCTTTCCCTCTAATTACCTCCAAAATCGGTGATATCCATTCTTTACTTAGTTGCTCTATACAAAAATGCATTACAATTTAACTTTTTGGAAACCGCATGCTTATGCAAACATCTGATTAGTGTCCTTAAGTGCATATCGAGACTTAAAGAAAAGCCGAGACTTACATCATCGTCTAGCCCATCGGTGCCTGCGTTGTGGATATCAGGGTAATGTTTCAGGAACTGGGCGACGTAGGTCATAATAGACTTCTCATCTGGTTTATCCACATCAACATCTGGAAAAACCAAAACCCAATTAATTCATGTTCATTAGATCATAATAATACAAGCTTTGAAATCTAGCCAGTCTGCCAAAGACAGTATACTAAAGGCAGGAGAAAAACATGATTGATATTTAGAAATATTTTTTTTGGGGGGGGGGGCAGGGGAGAATGTAGTCTGAATTATACATGGCAGAAATGTTGTAATTCATAAAGATGACATTTTAAGAGCTTTTAGAAAAGTAGTACTTGTTTCGTTGAAGTCAACATTAATTGCTCAAAAACCTGAGATACTATTTGGCTATTCAGGTATCTTCTAAATAATAAAATACACAAAATAGGTAAGTTTCAGAGTTGTGGTGAGTGGGTAGTAGTTAAAACACAGACGTGGCACTGAATAACAAGTGACTAGCTAGCTTGCATAACTACATATGGCCAAATGTAGGGGACTCCCCCCCCCCCCCCAAATATAGAGCCACAATATCAAAGTGTCATTTGGAGCGATAGAGCTATAGTCTGTTCCCAAATATAGCAGTGAATATTTTTCCCAATGAAAATCAACACAGAGAGATATTATTTACATGTGTGCTTTTCTCAGTTTCTCTGTCCTTTCACAGAGAACTGTCCTTTCTCTATTATTAAAGAGAACCCAATAGTCTTACAATGAGATAACCAAGTTTAAATCTTATATTTATTTGTGTAAAGATTGTTTCATAGGAGCAAAAGTCCAAAGCAATGACTTGAATAGAATTATCCCGAATGCTACTAAAGTGTCGTGAAGTCATGTGTAATTGCCGGGTGTGGAACATACAAGCCTACGGAGTTGAGCAAACGCTCCTGCATGTACCTTCGGGATCCAGCAGCCTGGGGATGCCCAGCTCTGTCTCGGCGATGGTGAAAGCCTCCTCCAGGTTCTCGCGGTTGGACCTCGCTCTCACCCTCTCCAAGTCCACCAGCTCCGGCCGGATCGCATGGATGACGGAATGAAAGGCAACTCCGTTCCTCCAACTGCGCCCAAAGTCTTTGATTTCCACTCCAGGATGCCTTCGTGCGATTAAAAAAACAGAATGAGGTCACAGCCTGAATAAATAATATATTCTCATTTTTCTCAAGGCCTCGTGCCGAAGCCAATGCTCTTTAGCAATAAATGATGCAGGACTGGCTGTATGAGTTAAGAGGTTTTGAGAAAAATTAAGCCAAACAGTATGTTTGAAGATAAGATGTAGAAATTATAGTTCCATACTTAAAAGATTTCTATATTAGATTTTTCAGTGATAGAGATGCTCAATTGAAAGCACATTGTAAAGAAAACTAGTCTAGGTTAAAATGTCTGGCAAATTAATGGTAAAATTTTGTGAAAAACATATATAACAAAGTAACATTTTAAATAATAACTAAGAAAACTGTGTTGTACATGCACAGGTTATGATAGACACAATATAATAGACATTAGATGAAATAACATCACTCAGTTCTATTTTTTTACACTACGTTCTTAAAATTTCCATGAACTGAAACATAAAACGTGTCTAACTGGTAAACTGATTTAGCATCAAAGGTTCATAAATGCCCTTAATTTTTACCTCAGTAAACTTAAGATTTACGTTAAATGATGTTTTAGCAATGTACATTCAGCTTTCATAAAATATATTGCCCTAAAAATAGCCTCAGAAGATATAATCACTGGCTTTCTCACAAATATTTAAAAAACAATTTAAATATTTAAAAATTTAAAAATCTAATCTTAATCTTATTCTTCACTTCCGGAAAATAGTTGTAAACAAGCCTTTATCATTATAAAATATTGAGGCCCTAAACACAGGGAGTTCTAAAAAACAATTTTGTAAGACTTCAGTATTTGTCAAGTAGTCCTGAACCCTGTTCTAGTTGTCTTAGAGCAGTGATTCTCAACCTTTCTAATGCTGCGACCATTTGATACAGTTCTTCGTGTTGTGGTGAATCATAATGTAAATATCTGTGTTTTCTGATGGTCTTAGGCGACCCTGCTAGCGGTTCTCAACCTGTGGGTCACTGCTGTAGAGCCTAAGACCATCAGAAAACAGGTCACAACCCACAGGTTGAGAACCGCTGTCTTAGAGTTTCTGTCTTTGGTAGTACATTTGTAATTTTTTCAGCCAACATACCGGCCAATATCCACCAAGACTGGGCAGAATGTGCTATTATCTATTCATGTGTACATTAGTCTCTGGGTTCATCTTACTTTTATTTCTATATTTTCCCTTTGCCCACATTTTCTCACTTAAAAACTACATAATTTAGTAACACTAATTATATCTTCTTTAGGTTTACTTTTGTCTTTCCTTATTTTTGCTTCTCAAACACTTTAAAAATAGAACTCCTGTGTTTAGGGCCTCAATATTTTATAACGATAAGGGCTTGTTTACAACTATTTCCCGGAAGTGAAGAGTAAGATTCAGATTAGATTTAGGCATCCAAAACAAAACAGAAAGTGAAATGATTTTGCATGTCATTTAGGGAAATCATTCAAAAGCACAGCCTCTATGTGAACAGATCTTACCATAAAATATTGCTATGCTCAGTTGAAAACTCTATTGAAATTTCTACAAAATTATACTTTTTCAAAGTAGTATTTTTCTACCCAGCATTATCACATAAATGTACACACATGTAAATTTTCTATACCTAAAAGGAAACAAAACTAGAAGCAAATTATTCATCCATAAAACTGAACTTGACAAAGAAATCCACATTCCAGATAGAAGATGAAACCAAAGGATAAAATGAATGAATAAAATCGCTAGAAACTTTTAGGAAAAAAGTAACATGTAATCTTTCGAAATGTGAACCTTAGTTCACATTATTATTAAAGAGAACCCAATAGTCTTTACAATGAGATAAATAAGTTTAAAACTTAAATTTATTTGTGTAAAGATTGTTTCATAGGAGCAAAAGTCCAAAACAATGACTTGAATAGAATTATCCCACATGCTACTAAACTGTAGGGATAAAATGACTTAATCAGGCCTAGTGACATAAATGAAGAAGAAATTGGTTTTATTATAGAGGCCTGGTGCACAAAATTTGTGCACGGGAGGTGGGAGTTGTCCCTCAGCCCAGCCTTCACCCTCTCCAATCTGGAATCCCTCTCACAATCTGGGACTGCTGGCTCCCAACTGCTCACCTGCCTGCTTAATCACCCCCTAACCACTCCCCTGCCAGTCTGGTCAACATCTGACTATTCCCCTGCTGGCCTGATTGCCTCCAACTGCCCTCCCTTGCCAGCTTGGTCACCCCCAATTGCCCTCTCTTACAGGCCTGGTCACCCCCAACTGCCCTCTCTTACAGGCCTGGTCACCCCCAACTGCCCTACCCTACTGGTTTGATCACCCACAACTACCCTCCCCTGCTGGCCATCTTGTGGCAGCCATCTTTGACCACATGGAGGCGGCTATCTTTGACCACATGGGGGCAGCCATCTTGTGTGAGGGTGTGAGGGTGTGAGGTTCAATTTGCATATTACCTCTTATATAGGATTTCCCTAGAGTATTAGTGTTTACATTTTCACTCAAAGAAGGAGTGGAATGAGACCTGAAGCAAAGCCCTCACTCAAATGTCTCCTCAAAATTTGCAGTCATGGGAAGAGGCACTCAGTATGCATTGGTAACATGGGTTCTTCAAGGGTTTCGATGTAAACAAACTCCGGGTACTTACTTGGCTGCAGTGTACTGAACCCACTTCAACAAAGCCTTCTTGGCATTTCCTTGGATCTTGGTGGCCACCTTCCGCTTGCTGGGGGGGCTGGCGGCCTCCGAGCTGACCGTGCTGTCCACGGAGGACGTGCTGTTGGACAGGGACTGCAGCTGCGGCAGGTTGCTGGTCAGCTCCTCGATCTACGTGGGCGGCAAAAAGATGGGCGAAAATTAGAAATTACCTTTGTTCTTCTTTCCTCGGATGTTTCACTGTTCCAACTAAAAATGCTTTATCTTAACTCCCTTAACTCTGCTGACAAAATGTAAGTTTTTAAAGGGCAGGGAAGTTGGGGGCAACCAGGCCTGCAGGGGAGGGCAATTGGGGCAACCAGGCCTGCAGGGGAGGACAGTTGGAGGCAATCAGCCCTGCAGGGGAGCTGTTAGATGTTGATGGATGTCCTAATCCTTGTACTTCTTGCTGTATTTAGAACAACATCTCTGTATCTTATACACAGTAATAAATCTTGTCTAATCCATGTGAGCTAATACATAAAATCGAATGGTTGTCCAAACTCACAGACTGTACAACACCCAAGGGGAAGGCTAATGTGAACTGCAAACTTTGAATGAAAATGATGTGTCAATATTGGTTCATTAATTCTCACAAATACACGGCTCTGGCCAGGATGTTGATTAGGGGGTGGCAGTGCATGTGTGGGTGCAGGGTTGTAGAGGAAATCTCTGTACCTTAGGTTCAATTTTGCTGTAAACGTAAAGCTGCTCTAAAAAAAAAGTGAAGGCTAGATTGGCTGGTGTTGCTCAGTGGTTGAGCACTGACCTATGAAGCAGGAAGTGACAGTTTGATTCCTGGTCAGGGTCCATGCCTAGATCATGGGCTCAATCCCCAGCGTGGGGAGTGCAAGAGGCAGCCAATCAATGATTTTCCCTCATCATTGATGTATCTCTCTCTCTCTCTCCCTCTCCCTTCCTCTCAGAACTCAATAAAACATATATTTTAAAAAAATAAAGGCTAGAATTGTTAATCTGGATGGGATGGCAAGGTAATTTCTCTCCTTAATGTCTAACAGGAGCATAGACCTGCTCCCTTTCAGACAGAAAAGTTTTCTGGCCAAAACCAGTTTGGCTCAGTGGATAGAGCATCAGCCTACAGACTAAATGTTCCCAGGTTCGATTCCAGTCAAGGGCATGTACCTTGGTTGCAAGCACATCCCCAGTAGGGGGTGTGCAGGAGGCAACTGATCAATGCTTCTCTCTCATGGATATTTCTAACTCTCTATCTCTGTCCCTTCCTCCCTGTAAAAAATCAATAAAAAATAAATAAGTAAATAAATAAAAGTTTTCCGAACTTGCAGTAGCAATATTTCATTTTCATTGTGTCCTGCCCACTTTTCAGATAGGGAACTTATGCCAGAATTCCTTAGGGAGGTAGAGGTACACCTCCCTTAGAGAGAACAGGAGGACATTCTGCTACCAAAAGCCCAATGCATGTGTGAGGGTCAGATGTCTGCCAGCTTGAGAATCAACCCCAAAAGTCAGACAAATGGCAGTGTTATTAAAATGCCCACCATTCCTTCCCTCCATGACAGTGGTTCTCCACCTTCCTCAGGCCGCGACCCTTTAAGACAGCTCCTCATGGGGTGGTGATCCCCAACCATAAAATTATTTCCGTTGCTACTTCATAACGGAAATTTTGCTACTGTCATGAACTGTAATGTAAATATCTGATAGACAGGATGTGTTTTCATTGTTACAAATTGAACATCATTAAAGCATAGTGATTAATCACAAAAAGAATATGTAATTATATACTGTGAAATATTTATTTCTAACTACAAATAAATGAAATTTTGTCTTGAATTGTGGTGTAGCATGGGTAACAGTCTTCATATAACAACAGTAAACTACATGGCTACACTTTGCTACACCAAGGAGTGGTCTGCTGGTTCCTAAGACCATGGGAAATAGGTGTTTTCCAATAGTCTTAGGCGACCCCTGTGAAAGGGTCGTTCTACCCCCAAAGGGGTCGCGACCCACAGGTTGAGAACCGCTGCTCCATGACATTATATCAGCTAATAAGGCAGCGATGGCACAATACCTGGAAATAGAGAATGATGGTCCACACCAGTCCCAGCACTATGGAGGGTCGACCATCGGCGATATCGGTGGAGTTAATGTTGACCAGTTTGATCTGTTTAAAGAGAAACACTGTACTAGCCATGCCCTAGAGATGATAACCCACGTAATTACGCATCGCTGAGCACTGTATTAGACATCAATAAACTTGGTAATGCCTGTGTAGTGATACACACGAGTAAGTAGGGTGAGCCATGATAAAAGCAGCAAGCACACGGTTTCAGGGGGAATTTCAGGAGCATTCATTAGGTGCACACAATAAAACTAACCAAAAATGAAATTAAAAAAACAACAACTTGGAATTGAAAAAAATGGGACATCATGCAAGGGATAACCAACAAAATACCAGACAGAAAAAAAGAAAAAGAAAAGGTTAATCTTTACATTCAGAACTTGACCGGAACTTAAAAGAAACTGTGATGAAGAATTGAAGAAGATGCACTTACTTTGAGGTTTGTTACCAAATAGCATGAAACTTAGGTTCTCTTTTCCCTATAAAAGTCAGGAGTTGAAAAGTCTAAAATTGGTACTAACCGGTGATCCTCTGTACATGGACTGACATGAAAGGCAAAGGGAGAAGATGATACATACAAAAAAATGATCTTTGAAAACCAGCATTGTTTGTTCAAAGGGAGTAAAAAAGCAGGAAGTGAATGTGCAGCATTATTTGCAGAATAAATTTTAAAAACCAAGAAGTAGTAACATAGAAAGACTGACAGTGTTCAGCTCCCTGTTTGGGGCATAAATAATTATAAAGTGTTCAAGACACATGTTCACTGTCTATAATTGTCTCCAGTTTTTCATTCCAATGCCTTCCCCACTGTCAAAAATGTTATTTCCTCCGTCATAGCAAGATGGATTTTATCTCAGTCAATCTCCATAGAATATAACTAGAACTACTGATCCTTCTCGTAATCTCTAAACCAGTGGTTCTCAACCTTCCTAATGCCGTGACCCTTTAATACAGCTCCTCATGTGGTGGTGACCCCCAACCATAAAATTATTTCTGTTGCTACTTCATAATAGTAATTTTGCTACTGTTATGAACTGTAATGTAAATACCTGATATGATGGATGTATTTTCATTGTTACAAATTGAACATAATTAAAGCATAGTGATTAATCACAAAAACAATATGTAATAAATTGTGAAATATTTATTTCTAATTAAAAATAAATGAAATTTTGTCTTGAATCATGGTATAGCATGGGTAACAGTCTTCATATGACAACAGTAAACTACATGGCTACACTTTGTGACACCGAGGAGCGGTGTGTTGGTTCCTAAGACCATGGGAAATAGGTGTTTTCCGATGGTCTTAGATGACCCCTGTGAAAGGGTCATTCGACCCCCAAAGGGGTGGCGACCCACAGGTTGAGAACCACTGCTCTAGATGAAGACAAAAGTTAATGATAAAGGATGTCTGAAAATCCTAGCTCAATAATTCTCAGGCACAATTTCATTAGCTGTTTTATTCATTGCATCACTCTTCTGTTTGAGGGATATTAGAAGTAACCTGAGCGCTCATTCACAGGAGCGTGATTAAGTAAACTCTGGTACATCCAGACCATAGAATACCAGGTGGTGGAATGAGGAAGCGGTCCCTGAGCTGACTTGGATGGTTTCCAGTATAGACTGTTAAATATAAAAAGCAAAGTGTGAGAGCGCATGAAAAGCACACTCCCCTCATGGCAAAAAGAAGGCGGGATGTGAAGAAGTATCCTGCTCACCTGTGCACAAGAAATACAAGCATGATCAATGAGAAACGAGAGAGACCAGTTACCTGGACATGTGAAAGGGAGGGAATGATAATGGAGAATTAAAGATGAGGAAGGCACTTCTCTAAGTATAGCTTTTGCTCTCAGAATCGTAATAATGATATCATTCCACCCTTCCTCCAATTAGTCAACTAGAATGTGTGCGTTAGGGGAAGGTTCTGAGAAATGGAATAGAACTCTGTTTCAATGAGTCACACTGAAAGGGACAGGGAGAACAGAATTTGGATGCAGGCTGAAGCCGGTTTGGCTCAGTGGATAGAGCGTTGGCCTGCAGACTGAAAGGTCCCGGGTTCGATTCTGGTCAAGAGCATGTATCCTGGTTTCGGACACATCCTCAGTGGGGGGCGTGCAGGAGGCGGCTGATCCATGTCTCTCTCTCATCGATGTTTCTGACTCTCTATTCCTTTCCCTTTCTCTCTGTAAAAAATCAATAAAATATATTTTTAAAAAAAGAATTTTCATGCAGTTCTTTTGATCTTTATCATTACAATAACCAATCAAAAGACTGCTTCTCAATTTACTTCTTTTGACTGGATATTGTAAGGACAAGGACCCAAATACGGTTCTCCAGGTAGTCAATCTGTTTCTCAGAGGGACGCGGGCCAGCAAAACTGAAACTATGTTGTGTGCTGAGTTGAAATCAGAAGTGTCCGTTTGAAATAACGGTTTATACACATGTATAAGGGAGAAGTGAGTGAGCGTGTGTGAGAGATATCCCCAGGCTAGTAAACATTTTCTAGATCTCTCTGTTGGGAGGGCCTAGGAGCAGTGAAACCTCAGTAGCAATGAGCACACCCAGGACTCAGATCTTGGTTTCTAAATGCCATTTGCTAATAAAAGGCCCCCAGCTTCCTTAGAGGAGGACAGGATATGCGGATCCAGACTGAAGAAACTCAATGGCACAAATTTGAACCAAGTAATCAATTAAAACTATAGAATAAAATAAATATCCACGAGTTTGTGCTAAAAGAAGTAACTGAATAAATAATTGGAGGAAAAGGAAAATAATGTTTTATATTACAAATGAGGGAAATATAAAACCACCATTAGGCAAACAGCACAGAAATCCTCACTGAAGGCAATCAGTGCTAAAATTAGCGAGCGAAGTTTCAGAATAAACAACATATTAGCCTGATGTCAATGACCTCCTTTAAGTTTTTTCTCAGTTTTACTATAAAGAGAAGGTAATCATTTTACTATAAAAGAAATGAAGCAACTGTCCTTACCATTGATCAGGATTCACATGACCCACAATGAGACCTATCAGTATCCTATATCCACTAATACGATGCGCTGACAAGAATACAACATCATCTCCTGGAATTCTTGCAAAATATGCATCACTTCAATATAAACATAAAATCGAGGAGCATTTTTTTTCAAAATAACTGGCCCCCAGTAATCAAAGCATCAACGTTATGAAAGACTAGAAAAGAATGAGCAAGTGTCATAGAATGGAAGGGACAAAAAATTAAATGCAAGATATGGGAGTCATGATATCCTGAAGAGAAGAAAACATGGGAGAAAAACCGATGAAATCAGACTAATGTCTATGCTTTAGTTCATACCCCGTTTTCCTGAAAATAAGACAGTATTTTATATTAATTTTTGCTCCCAAAGATGTGCTAGGTCTTATTTTCAGAGGATGTCTTATTTTTCATGAAGAATACGGTGCACATTTATTATTGAACAAGAAAAAAGGAAATGTATTCCCTGTCTACGGTATGGTAGTCGTTGTCATCACAAACCAGCTCACTGATGGGCCGCAGCGCAGCCGGAGCTGTTCAGGCAGCACGAGGTCTCTTTACATCAGGAGCCAGATGCCTGACGGTAGCTTCGGGGGCCTTCTATTCCAGGGAGGCCTTATGTTCAGGGGAGGCCTTATTATAGGGGAGGTCTTATTTTCGGGAGGATGCCTTAAATTACAGTAAGAGGCAAAACTGTAGTAAGTCTTATTTTCGGGGGATGTCTTACTTTCGGGGAAACAGGGTAGTATCAGACCCAGTTGAGCTTACGTATTTTTATAATGGTACTCTGTCTACGCACAGGTTCTATGTGTAGGTTGTGGGCTTTTGAGGGAAGGTGAATGAAGCGTAGACATGAAATCGCTGTACCCCTTTGGGCCACTTTTCCGTAACCCTGACATTGTTTTTCAATAATGCTGCATGTGCGTGTGGTGCAGATCACACGCAGGGGTTTCACTCTGCGGCCAGTACTGAAACATCTGTGCGCCCGCACCTGCTTCTTCAGGGGTTTCGTTTTGTCTCTCTTACCCGCCTGCCTTCCAGGAACTTGAGCGCCGTGCCGATGTTAGCCACGGCGTGGATCCGCTTCATCCGGCGCCCCTGTTCACACGGCTGCAAAAGGAGGAGAGGAACCGATCAACCATTCACAGGATGGCTCAGTAAAAGACAAAGAAATGAAGAGAGACGTATAAAATCTGTGTAAGTATATTAAACATGCTCGGAGGATATTTATAAAGAAGGGCAGGCATATGAATGGGGCATGATCCACACAACACTCCTTTCCAAATGGCAAGCGAACACTCGCTAACAGGTGAGGCAGATGCAACCAGCTGCCTGGGTACCACAGGGATGCAGGGGTTCACCAGGAGTGGCTGACGATTGAGGAAGTCCCTGCTCTTAGTTCTAAGTTTGCTGCTATGATAGACGCTGGTTTAAACCTGCAAAAGGTGTGAAGCCATGAGAAAGGAAATGTATTTCCTGGAAGTGACCAATAGACTGTGTTTCCTGCATCGGACTGACTACGAGAGAGAAAAGCTGTATCTGATGTGGGCAGAGTCCCTTTCACTCCCAACTCCACCGCCGCCAATTCCAGATGGGAAGAATTTGGTGAGTCTGGTCCCATCACAAATTCTTCTTTTAAAAATTTTTTAAAATATATTTTATTGATTTTTTACAGAGAGGAAGGGAGAGGATAGAGAATTAGAAACATCGATGAGAGAGAAACATCCATCAGCTGTCTCCTGCACATCTCCCACTGGGGAATTGCCCACAACCAAGGTACATGCCCTCGACCGGAATCAAACCTGGGACCTTTCAATCCGCAGGCCGATGCTCTATCCACTGAGCCAAACCAGTTTTGGTGCTCAGAACAAATTCTTACCAGTTTCTGCCCAGATAGGACCTCCAGGAGAGCAATCAGCTTCACACCATCTTTCATGTCTTCAAACAGATCTTCGACCACCAGGGCGGGTTTCCGCTATAAATTAAAAAAAAAAAGAAGAAGAAGAAGAAAAAAAATAAATGCAAAAACTGCTCCTTTCTTTCTGTCATACCTCTGCTACTCGTTGTGGTGCCATTTGTAGGGTTATTTCTAAAATGCCTAAGTGACATTCGCTTGGATACGCTTGGCAACCACCTTTTGATAGCTGTAAGGAGAAAATCCATCCTTTGGAGACAGACAATATTCAAAAACGTGGGGAGACTTGATGCTGGGGCTCACACACGCATACAAGCATGTTTCTAGAAAGGGGTTTTGTCGAGGCTGGTGGTGTGGAATAAGGGGAGGGAGAGAGGGCACTCTGAGCGGAAGATGGGGAGCAGGAGGTGCCCCAGCCAAATGGGCCAAATTGGCCAAATTTCCCACCTCTCGGAGCGAGCACACTTCTGGGGCTTAAACCAGGCCCCCATCTCAGTAGCACACTCTCTCCAAGCGAGCTCCTCGCTCAGCGACCTGCAGGGGGCGCCCTGCTAGCACAGCCCGTGGCGCAGCTTTCAACCTCTGGTGGACCAGCTGGCTGTGCTCTGTCTCACAGCCTGACCAACCTCCTGTCACCGTATGGCTTTGAACCCAGAGGATCATACGTGCAAGTGTACAGACTAACCAAGGTCAAAGCATCAGCACCACTGGACAAAGAAATCAACGAATGCCCACTTATAATTCATAGAGGCTCTTTTACTGTTTATGAAGGTCATTAAAATTCTTAATATGCTGGGGTCCATCAACCTTGAATGAAGGTCTGTCTTGACTCAGAAGAAAGTAAAGAAGTGATGATGCTCATCAGATTTTATATTTTTTTCCTATGTATCACCTGGGTTCAATCTCTCTAGTTTTCTGGTTCTGATGCTGGATTCCTGACTTTCAATGTTCTTTCTTTAAAAGAAGAGATTTTTAAAAAAAATATATTTTATTGATTTTTCACAGAGAGGAAGGAAGAGGGATAGAAAGTTAGAAACATCCATGAGACGCTCTATCCGCTGAGCCAAACTAGTCTCGGCAAAAGAAGAGATTTTTATGTACCCAAATGTTTTATTGAAATGTGACTTGTTTCACTCCCCACGGACACGAAGCATTTACATTTCTCTGGTGACTGCATGAATTATTCTCTGAATGGTACAATTCTAATTTTAGACACATTTTTTTTCTCTCTTTATAAATTGAAAAGCTGAATACATGTTGTTCTCCTGCTGTGAAACACATGTTCAAAAATAACGGTTTTCATTCTCTTTTAAACTCCGCTTTTGAGACTGCTTGTTATTTATGTAGCAAGAATGTAATAGTGACTTCATATCCTAAGCATATACATAAAAGTATTCAGGATACAAAGAGCCATGACAATGAAAACTATTCCATGCAATAAGGATCAAACTTATTGTGTGAGCTACAGATAACGGCCTACTTATCATTGCAAATGTCCATTTGCATCTAAAAATTTAAAGACAGTTGAACATGAGGAAAAAGCTCACACATGTGTGATACATTCAGTGAACAAATACAAATAAAGTTTTTCATGGACATGTTAACCTGAAAATCTAGAAGGAAAATTAGAGCAGAGAATTTTCATGAAATAATAAATATACCAAGACATTTAATCCCCAAACGCAATAAGTTGCATCTATATGTCCATTTTGCCTTAAACACACAAGCCTGCCGAAACCAGTTTGACTCAGTGGATAGAGCATCGGCCTGCGGACTGAGGGGTCCCAAGTTCGAGTCTGGTCAAGGGCATGTATCCTGGTTGCGGTCACATCCCCAGTAGGGGGCGTGCAGGAGGCGGCTGATCGATGTTTCTAGGCCTCTATCCCTCTTCTTTCCACTCTGTAAAAAATCCATAAAATATTTTTAAAAATTCAAAAAACACACAAACATACGCAGGCCCCGCCACTTTGCAGGATATTTCCTCTGGACCTCACTCCTGTCTGGCCTGTATCTCCTCCACTGTGCTCACTGCTTCCTTCCCCGCCAGCTGCTCCTGCCCAGTGCTCCTGGGAGTGGCCTCACAGCAGCCCTAACCACTGAGCAGTTAGTTCCATAGCACCTCTTTGACCAGCTTGCCTGGCACCCAGACCTCCATCCCTCTCTCTCCTGTCTTCCTATCCATGGCCAATCACCAAACTCAATCCCACCTTCTCTGGTCTTCACGAAACTGTGCCTGGATGGGCACAACCTTTTTTTTTTTTTAATATATTTTATTGATTTTTTTACAGAGAGGCAGGGAGAGGGATAGAAAGTCAGAAACATCGATGAGAGAGAGACATCGATCAGCCGCCTCCTGCATGCCCCACAGTGGAGATGTGCCCGCAAGCAAGGTACATGCCCCCAACTGGAATCGAACCTGGGACCTTTCAGTCCGCAGGCTGACGCTCTATCCACTGAGCCAAACCGGTCTTGGCTGGGCACAACCTTTCAATCCTTCCTTATCTGTTCTCTCCTCAACACTGTGGAGCATATAATAGGCACTCTGTGTGTGCTATAGGCTAATTGAAAGAATGCAATTCTCTCTGAATGGATATACAGGTTCTAGGCAACCACAGACTGCCACAGAACACAGACCTAGAAGTATCTTGTTTCTGAATTCCTTGGTCACCATAGGAACCCATTCCATACTTGTCGAAGGAAGGAATGAATGAATTTCTCAGTCTGTGCGTGGAAGAGAAGAGTAGCTGATTTTGTTTGAACACAAATACCTAGAATACCTTTGCTTTCCTCTTTTTCTTCTTAGCGAATTCCTGCTCCGTTTTCCTCACTGAGTTTCTCTGTAATCCTTTCCAGTTACTCAATGAGAAGTAACTACTTCTTCTGTCCCGAGTATGCTGTTCAGATGACAAGGATCACATTCTTTGATAGTTAGCTATTCACAAACCCGTGGCCCCTGTGACTCAGATCACGAGAAGTCAGATTTTTCTTTATATACGCACCACCAGGCACAGCGCTCAGCAGTGGCTGTCAGTAAATATGTAGTTAGTGACTGAAATGCACTCAGCAGGGTAAGTTCCAAATATCTTTTGGAATCTGAGCGAGGAGAGAGGCACACATAAAATCATAATGCCCAAATCTCCCTTTTTGTACGAAATATGAGTTATTTCTGAAAAAATTTCCACAGTATCTTCCTATACAAGGTGAGGAGGTGCAATCTGAGGGTTATCAACACACAAAATAGGAATTAGGGAAGATATGTCCATTTAAAATAAAAACACTTATGTCAATTTAGTGATACAGGTTTTATATTTCAAGCACACTGAATTATAGTATCTAGCATTATGTCATCAATTCTTTATTTAATACATCAATAAGTGAAAGAGGGAGAAAATAAATCTCTGGCTAGCCTACTGCAAAGAGCTGGCAAAAATAAACACTAATGAATGATTATTTAGACATTCATTTCAGAGAGGAAGGGAGAGAGAGATAGAAACATCAATGATGAGAGAGAATCATTGATTGTCTGCCTCCTGTACTCCCCCTACTGGGGATGGAGGCTGTAACCTGGGCATGTGCCCCACAGGGAATTGAACAGTGACCTCCTGGTTCATAGGTCAACGCTCAACCACTGAGCACAATGGCCCAACTAGCGAATGATCTTTATATTTCTACAAGCATCATCCAATCATCCAATTGCGCACAGTATTGTGTGAAACTAAAACACAAAACAAAAACAACTCATCCATTTATCAAAAATTACATGAGAATAAAAAAGTCCTACTAATGATTGAACGAGCTGAACAAGCTTTGCTATCCCTTTTTGCTTAACGCATTATTTACTTTGCTATCCTGTTTTGCTTAACGCATTATTTACAATAGCAAATAGAGGAGACCTGTACTATTGTGGCTACTCACACTGTGTGTGTGTGTGTGTGTGTGTGTGTGTGTGTGTGTGTGTGTGTGCGCGCGCGCAATGTTATAACAGAAAACCTTCCGGCTAAAATGTCTCTCCTGTCTCATATGTAAGCACTAATGGCGCCAAACTGATTAATGTGGTAGATTCAGGTCATGGTCCCAGAAGTGAAGAGGGAGAGTCAGAAAGGAGGGCAATTTATTGGAGTCTGATTTTAATGGAAAATAAAGATAATGTGGTTTTGTT
Organism: Lasiurus borealis; assembly: GCA_004026805.1. Classification (NCBI taxonomy): domain Eukaryota; kingdom Metazoa; phylum Chordata; class Mammalia; order Chiroptera; family Vespertilionidae; genus Lasiurus; species Lasiurus borealis. Next base: position 34,315 of record PVJN01003856.1, read on the forward strand.
CCTCACCAATGTACAGTTCCAGGCACTAGAGAGAGATATAAGGCACTTTTCAAGAGCACAATTATCTCTTTTTGATTAAGATGAAATTATGAAAAAATATTTTTGGTAAAGTGTTTGGAAAAATTATCTTCCTCTTGGCCCTGTCAGTCACATTTAGACACTCCACAGATATTCGTGCTGAATCTGAGGTCGTTAGGAGAATGGGATCTCCTGATTGGGTGAAGGAGACGGAGATGGGAGAAAAGGAAAGGAGGAAGAGGTGCTTGCCTCTGTGGCTTCCCCTTCTAGAAGCTCTCCTCAAACTAGGCTTACACTCTAGTTCTGGCTCTAAGAGGATCGCCTGGTCTCTAAAAGTCTCTAGCAACTCAGGGAAAATGCGCATGTTCTGTGCCAGACTATACAGGTGTTAACTCCTGATTGGAGCAGATGTTACGTTTTTCTCGCTTTCTTCTCCTGTCCCTTTATTGTTGCTATGCAGCCCCTTTAATGACATGCAATGAGATCCACTGCCTTTCTCTTAGGACTTAAAAGAGATCAAACGTTTCTCCTTGAACTTTATGAAATATTTAGATGCCCAAGTAGCTGACATAATTTTTACTATTTCCTGCAATTTGGGGAAAATATTCCTTAACATGTGTGTGTGTGTGTGTGTGTGTGTGTGTGTGTGTGTGTGTAAATAACTTGTTTCAGGCCTGGTTCTCAAGGTGTATTCTGTGCATCTTGAACCCAGTGTATACACAATGCCCAGCACTCTTAGAACCAGACAAACCAGACCTAGCCAGTTTTGCTCAGTGGATAGAGCGTCAGCCTTCGCACTGAAGTGTCCCAGGTTCAATTCTGGTCAAGGGCATGTACCTTAGTTGCAAGCCCATCCCCATCGGGGGGTGTGCAGGAGGCAGCTGATCGATCTTTCTCTCTCATCGATGTTTCTAACTATCTCTCTCTCCCTTCCTCTCTGTAAAAAACCAATGAAATAAATTAAAAAAAAGAAGAACCAGACCAACCACTCCCTCTGGTTTATAAAATGTGAAATAGGAGCTATTTCACAGGGAGGGACAGTATGTGGAAAAAAATCCCATGCAGGAGCAGTAGAAACGTTTGCATGCTCTGATGGTTATCTGATGGGTGGAAGCAACAAGGTGAACAACAGGAACAGAGGGAGAGTGGGAAGGGAAGAGGTGTTGACCAACAGCTGGGGAGCAAATTACCGCCCCGAAGGCTGGCAAAGAGCCGCCACATAAAATGTGCAAAAAAAATGCCAAAGTAGCTTCAGACCAGATCTGTATAATCAGGATGCTAGCCATAGGCAGTAGCCAAGTGCAAGCAATTCCATTTCTAAAAGGTCTTTTTGCTTTATTCAGAAAATCAAATTCGATGTGCCCAATATCTCCAGAAACCAGGTGAAGCCATTGGAAGATTTTATATGTAATCTGTTTTCCTTTCTTTCCTTCTATCAAAGCACCGTGGCCATTATTTTCCACCTCCACTTGGCAAAAGTGAGAAGCTAGTTCCCGTGCTTTTGTGTTTCCTATGACAGACCGAGCCATCATTTCCACTTCCTTAATTACTTCATTCAGTTCCGAATAAATGTCCTAAAGGCGGTAATTGCCCTCCAGCCCACCTTTAATTCTGCTTGGGAAGCTCTGCTCTTAACAACGTGCACAGGTAGTAATATTCTTTTCATCTTGTGTAATAGAAATATATTCCTCACGTTAGTTGTTTGATTCAGTACAGTGGTACCTCGAGATACGAGTGCCCTAACATGCGAGATTTTTGAGATACGAGCCGTCCAGCGAGTGATTTTTGCTTTGAAATACGAGCAACATTTGAGATGCGAGTCATCGCACGGATCGGCCGGCTGCACACGACCCACCAGTTTACCTCGACTGGAGCGTCTCATAGTTTCCCACGCCTCAAGGTTACGGAACGAATTAAACTCTTATCTCGAGGTACCACTGTACAAAGTTGGGGTTATTCTTCACCTCTTTTTTTCATACCTCAAACCAGATCCATCAACAAATCTGCTGACATTATTTTCAAAACGCATGCAGAATCCAACCACTGCTCCCAGCTCCACTGCTCTGTCTTGGTTCCAGACACTGGTCTCCTGCCTGGATGACTTCAACAACCTTCTAATTCTCCTCCCTCCTTCTGTCCTGGACCCTTCTCAGGCTCCCCTCAATAGAGCCACTTATTTGCCTTCTCTACCATCCATCTCCCCCATCCTATATAATAAAAGTGTAGAACTAGTAGGCAAATTGTTCCCTAGACTGGGAGTTCATCTTGGAGTTCAACCAGGGGATGGGGCTAGCCAGTGAGGAAAGGGAATTGACCAGGGGGAAGGACCAGCTAGGGAAAAGGAGGGAGTACATGGCAGGCAGCCAGCAGTTGTTAGGAACCCTTCCAGTACACAAATTTCATGCACCGGGCCTCTAGTTAGGATATGAGTGCCATAGTGAAGGGGTTATCATACTTTTTCTGTTTTGATCACTGCTACATTCTCAGCGCCTAGAATATTGCTGAGCATAAAAACAGTACCTTAAAGTATTTATCGAATGAATGTACAAATAAATATTTCTAAAAGAAGGAATTTTGATAAATATTATCAAAATGTTTATTAATCTGCTTAAGCGTTGTTAGAACTATGCTTACGTTATCAATAAATTAATATTCTATTAATAAGTGAATGATTTCTATTTGTTTTGAAATGGTAATTTTCCTCATAACCTTTCAGGTACGTATTTGGAAAGAACGAATTTATCAGTATGTTTAGGATCACCAAGCAACAGTAGCTTCAGGAAAACAACTGAAGAATGGCTTCCGGAGAGAATGATTACATTTCCCTTTTGCTCTTTGTTTCTTTGTCTCCTCATCTTGCTTCATTAATGATCCCACCAAAGCGTATGCAGGAAACAGATGCGAGAAAATTCAGTCCTGAAAGTGTTTCATGGTATTAGCATTGTTGATGGAAAGACAACTCTAGAATGAAGCAGCCCTCAAAGTGATATTTTACAAATATGAAAGGTGACAATCAAAGTCATATTAGCCTACGTTACTGAAAAAACATAGAAAGTCAGGAGTACAGTGGTACCTCGAGATACGAGTGCCCTAACATACGAGATTTTTGAAATACGAGCCATCGAGCGAGTGATTTTTGCTTTGAAATATGAGCAACATTTGAGATAGGAGTAATCGTGTGGATCGGCCGGCTGCACATGACCCACTAGTTTACCACGACTCATAGTTTCCCACGCCTCAAGGTTATGGAACGAATTAAACTCGTATCTCGAGGTACCACTGTATTCCTTTTAAAGAAATGTATGAATGTCATTTGGTACTAAAACAAAAGGTACTCCTAATAGAACCTAGTATCAGTGGAATTGTACCCCCACTCTCCCAGTACCTCTGAATGTGATTATACTGGGGAACAGAATCTTCAGAGAAGCAATCAAGCTGAAATGAGGCCTTCAGGATGGGTCTTAATCCATGAGGCCTAGTGTCCTTACACAAAGGGGAAATTTGGGTACAGACACCGAGAGGCAAAGAGGCAGGGAGTGGACCAAGGAATGTGAGACCATGCAGGCCACCCCCGGCAGCTGAAAGAGCAGGGAAGGCTTCTACCCAGAGTCTCAGAGGGAGCGTGGCTGTCTAGCCTCGGGAGCAGGAGATAATCAGGGTCTCGCTCTGTGGGTCGCGACCGCTTTGGGGGTCCAATGACCCTTTCACAGGGGTCGCCTAAGACCATCGGAAAATGCAGATATTTACATCACGATGCATAACAGTAGCAACATTTCATGGTTGGGGGTCACCACCACATGAGGAACAGTATGCAAGGGTCGCGGCCTTAGGAAGGTTGAGAACCACTGACCTAGTATGTGGTACTTGGTTATGGCAGCCTTAGCTAACGAATACAGAACCTAACTAATCTTTTATGGTATTCTTCCTTTCTTTTTTTTCTTTTTTCCTTTCTTTCTTTCTTCTAAAAAGTGAAAAATGCTCATATCACGCCTGAGGTCACCTGAGAATGACAGCGTTCCACATGCTCAGTGCCTGCCCTTAATAGCCGCAGAGATGGAAGGCGGGCGGCTGGAGAAAGGCTGTTTACTGCATACGGAAAGAGAAGTTCCATTTCCAGAAACACTAAACAATGGCCATGTGAGACCCATCTTCCCCCAGAGGACATTTTGCCAAGCTATCTATGTCCTTCCCCGCCAACGCTCATAAAAAATGAATCAAGGGTGTTTAAATCCAAATATAACATCCCATTTCACTTGTTAAAATGAGAGAAGAGGCGAGAACTACAAGCACTTGCTCAGAGGATAACCAATGCTCATGTCAAGATTACTCCTACCATCTTTTTCTAGTTCAAAATCTAACTCATGAAAGTTTTTATGAAAACACATCTTGAATTGCCCTCTTTGGGGGCCAAGATAGCACTATTTATCACATTACTCTGTAGACCTTGGTAAAAATTGGGCATTTCCGAAAACAAAGCAATTTAAACGTATGAAAGAACTAACATCCTTTGAACTGTCAGTTTAAAAAATATACTAACATAAATGCTTTATTAACAAATGCGAACTGTTCTGTTCGATCTGAAAAGCATGTAGCCATTGGGTGAGAATCCTCTCAAATTCAAGTCCACCTCTTTCCTCTCTTCCCCTCAGCCCCATCCTGAACTTAGGTGTCTCCAGGCCCATTCTTCCTATTCCCCCTCTGGTCTCTGAGAAAAGGGAAGTCTCTCCTCCAGTCCAAACCGCCCCTCCACCTGTGCTCTTAACAAACAAACAAACAGTATATATATATTGATTTCAGAGAGAAAAGGAGAGGGAGAGCTAGAAACATCACTAAGGAGAAAGGATCATTGATTGGCTACCTCCTGCATGCTCTCTATTGGGGATTGAGCCCGCAATCTGGGCCTGTGCCCTTGACCGAAATCAAACACGGGACGCTTCAGTCCACAGGATGAGGCTCTATCCACTGAGCAACACCGGCTAGGGATCCACCTGTGCTCTTAATTTCTCTCCATTCCGCCTCCTAGGGAGCCTTGTGACTTCAACATAACTATTTTCCTTCATTCCAGCCCATCTCTCTCTACTACCCTGTTTCCCCGAAAGTAAGACATCCCCCGAAAATAAGACCTACTTCCAGTTTTGCCTCTCGCTGTAATATCAGGCATCCCCCCGAAAATAAGACCTCCCCGATCATAAGGCCTCCCCCGAACATAAGGCCTCCCTGGGATATGAGGCCCCCGAAGCTACCATAAGGCATGTGACTCCTGATTTAAATAGACCTCGCCCTGCCTGAACAGCTCCGGTTGCGCTGAGGCCCATCAGTGAGCTGGTTTGTGATGACAACGACTACCGGTACCATAGACAGGTAATAAATTTCCTTTTTATTTTTGGTTCAACAATAAATGTGTACCATATTCTTCTTCATGGGAAAATAAGACATCCCCTGAAAATAAGACCTAGCACCTCTTTGGGAGCAAACATTAATATAAGACACTGTCTTCTTTTCGGGGAAACAGGGTAGTTCTTGATTCCCTTCAATACAGATACACTTAAAGCCACCCTTTAAAAAAACAGCCCTCACCAGACCCCATGTGCTACTCTAGCTGAAGCTCTATGTCATGAACATGCAACACACACTCAGTGTCCTGACACCGTTAGCTTTCACGTGCTCATCAGCTTGCTGGAGTCTGAATTTGCCAACGACGTGGGCATTCCCAGTGCAGGCCAGTGACTTCCCAACCGCCAAATCAAATGGGTTCAGCTCTACCAAGTAGTTCCTCTCAAACTGAAGTTACTGGCTCTTCCCCAAACCTGTTTCACACTCAGTCTCTGTAATGGTCCGAATCCTTTGTTCAAGTCAGAAACCAGAAGTCATTCTTCACTCTTTCTTCCCTAAGATTCCAATGAATAGCCCAGTCCAATCCTACACGCCTTTCTGTCTATGCCCTTTTCTCCATTCCACCACCATTTTAACCCCATCTGACTTACTGCAAGTCCACTCTACCTCCAATCTCACTGTATTCTCTTCTCATTTATTTGAGAGAGATGCAGAGAGAGAGGTGAAAAGTCAGGGCAGGGTTGTTGGTGGGGAGTGGGAGGGTGGCCAGGAAGAAAGATTAAAAAAGATTGAGAGAGATAGGGCCAGAGTATCATTTCATTTTCTGCCTAAGAGTCCTTAATGTACCTCACTGCTATGACACAATGGTCAAACTCTCTTGATGACTGATCTTTGTCTTTTTCTCTGTTGCCACTCCACTCCTGGGACCCATGTTTTCAAGTACATACTCCCGAATATCTTCCATTTCCTCTACTGCACCACCCTCTCTCACATCCCCACTTGTGAACACACTGGTACCCAATCCCAGGCCGTTTCTCAGGCTCCAGCTTACATGTTTCTTCCTGTGAAAGCCTGTTCGGTGTCCTCCCTCAGATGACCGGCGTGGCTGGTGGTGTCTGCCATGTGCCCTCTGACACCCCACTTCCCCTCTCATGGAGTTTATGGCCCACATTTCACCGTGATGGTCTCTTCTGCGCACTGTCGGTTCCACCATGGATGACTTCTCTGTTCCTCCTTCCCTCCCTCCTTTTCTCTTCCTCCCTCTTTCCCTCCCTCCTTCTCTCTCTCTTCACCACGTGAGGACACAGCCAGGAAGAAGACTCTCATCAGGAACCAAGTCAGTTGGTACCTTGACTTTGGACTTGCAGCCTCTTGAACTGTGAGAAATAAATGCTTGCTGTCTACGTGCCCCAGCCTCTTACATTTTGTGACAGCAGCCCCAGCTGGTTAATACTGGTCAAGTATTTACTGGGCCAAGTAAACAAGCACACCAGCTACGCACACCCAACCAGACTCGATCTGACCCAACCAATGACAGGACACCAGATGCTTTCAAAGGGGACAGCAATCAAGGCTCCATCCCAGGGCGGGTGGCTCTTAGCTACGGGACCTGCCACTGGCCTTGGTTGTTTGATAAGCAAACAGGAGGAGGACATGCTGGCTTCGAGAACCTCTGGGGCAGTGGTCTCAACCTTCCTGATGCTGCGACCCTTTAAGACAGCTCCTCATGTGGTGGTGACCCCCAACCATAAAATTATTGCTACTTCATCATGTCATTTTGCTACTGTTATGAACTGTAATGTAAATATCTGATAGGCAGGATGTATTTTCATTGTTACAAATTGAACATTGTTAAAGCATAGGGATTAATCACAAAAAACAATATGTAATTATATATTGTGAAATATTTATTTCTAATGACAAATAAATGAAATGTTATCTTGAATCGTGGTGTAGCATGGGTAACAGTCTTCATAGGACAACAGTAAACTACATTGCTACACTTTGCTACACCGAGGAGCGGTGTGTTGGTTCCTAAGACCATGGGAAACAGGTGTTTTCCGATGGTCTTAGGCGACCCCTGTGAAAGGGTTGTTCAACCCCCAAAGGGGTCGTGACCCACAGGTTGAGAACTGCTGCTCTGGAGGGTAAGGAAGGACCTTGACATGGTCTGGGTTGCTCGGTGGGTGAAGACCTGCTGTCAGGGGACAGACAGGCAGGTGACCAGGAGTCAGGGACCAAAAGTTTGAGAAGCTGTTTTTATATGCTTCTGTGGAGCCTAGCGATTAAAGGTGTGAGGTGTGTGTGTGTGTGTGTGTATGTGCATGAGCACATGTATATGCTGCTGTCACGTCCACAAAGTGCTAGGGTGATGGGACCACGTACACTTCAGCCTCACAGAATTGCTTCGGAAGCAAGTCTCGTCACAGGGACAGCAGGAAAAGGGACCCGATCACGTGGTCCAGACACCAAATCAAAAACATGAAATTGACCTTGTTTCTGTTTCAGGAGAGAGATAATCACTCTCATAAAGAAGTGAGCACACTGCAGTGGGAATCAAGTGTGTGTTTCCCTTTTAATTGGGCTGTATATTCAAGTGTGACCTCCTAGAAGGCACATGTGCTCAGAGGTACAGGTTGCAGGTAGGAAGAGGGATGAACATGAGGATAAAAATGGGGTCGGGGGGAGGGAGATAGAGACAGAACGGTGGAGGAGTCTTGTAATGGAGGAGGAGATGGCGTGAGAGTTAGAGCTGGACAGGCATGGGACAGAGATGGGGGGAGGATGAGAAAGAAATGGGTCTGTAAATGGTAAACTCAAGGATGAAGGTGGGCAACAGCTGGGGAGGAGAGAGAGAGAGATCACTAGGGGTCACGTGATCAACTGCTGGGACAAATAAAGACATGAAGATCAACTCTCCCCAAGACCGGTTTGGCTCAGTAGATAGAGCCTCGGCTTGCAGACTGAAAGGTTCCAGGTTCGATTCCGATCAGGGGCATGTACCTTGCTTGCGGGCACATCTCCACTGTGGGGTGTGCATGAGGCGGCTGATCAATGTCTCTCTCTCATGGATGTTTCTAACTCTCTATCCCTCTCCCTTTCTCTCTGTAAAATATCAATAAAATATATTAAAAAAAAAAAAAGATCAACCCTCGAGCTGTCCTAAAACTGTCAACAGCCGAGGAAGGGTAATGGGGTCAAATCTGATCTTCGGAACATTTTTACAAGACAAGTGAGTCAGGAAAGGCAAGTGTCCTCCAATGAATTTGTGGGTTTGGCTGCGTTTGACAAGATACCACAGCATCAATATAAGTAAGTTCAGGGTAACAAGTGTTAGTCTCCTTTTTCTGCTTCCGTTTTCAGTTTTCCCGGTGATTCAGGAAAGAAAAAAGTCACTAGTGCAAAGGAGAAGGAAAAAATAATAAAAACATTCAATCACATTAGGATTATAAGTGGAAGTCATCATTTTGTTGGTCTTTCAAAATAATACTATATGCGCCAAGACCGGTTTGGCTCAGTGGATAGAGCATCAGCCTGTGGACTGAAAGGTCCCAGGTTCGATTCTGGTCAAGGGCATGTACCTTGGTTGCGGGCACATTCTCGGTACAGGGTGTGCAAGAGGCAGCTGATTGATGTTTCTCTCTCATGGATGTTTCTGACTTTCTATCTCTCTCCCTTCCTCTCTGTAAAAAATCAATAAAATATATTTTTAAAAAATAATAGTATATGCAAAAATGTGCCAAGTAGGACAAACCACATGGACTTTAGACTCCTGTCTGGATTAACATCTCAGCAGCCCCAATTTATGGGGATGAGGTCTGTAAAACAGCCTGTGTGAATTATGTGATGTTACTTTTTCTCCCCAGAAATGAGTTTCCTGTTATAAAAAACATCCAGAGAAGATGTAGACTCTTCGCTGTTGTTTTATCAAACAGCTCTGTATGGTACTCAGCCCTGTGCTCAGGGCTATTGGGAAGCTGAAAGAAATGCCAAGAATTAGCACGTGCCTTAGTGATTCACCCGTTCCTGGGAGGCTGAGGTAGGGCACAGACCAGGATCATCTAAGGCATGCGGAGCCTCCTTCTGCTGCAGGTTTGGGGCTGGGGCGCAGGTCTCAGGTCCTCCTGCAGCAGAGGCAGGGGGTCCCAGGAAGGGGGGACGGCCCTGGGAGGGGGTGCAGGGAAACTGCTAACATCCTCCGAGCATTTGCTAGGGGCAGGCGTGCTGGCTCACAGGTGGTCAGAGATGCTTCACACATGAAAGAGGCTTGAATTCCACAGGAAAGGGAGGGCTTAGATATTTAGGTGGAAAATTGTAGGGGCAAGGTCACAGAAACCAGAAAAAACACACACACACACATCCGTAAAGCTATTGCAATAGCCAGTTACCACAGCACCGGGGAAAGAAGCGACTTGACACAGAGATAAAGCAGCAATTACAAAACAGACTTGAACGTGAACTCTTGGAAGATAATTGCTCCACAAAGGACCTTCACACGCTGTATGGCATGGCATATATCCAGACTTGCCCTTCTTTTTAAGTATTTGGTGCACAATAGATAAGTGTATCCCAAGGATTTTACTTTAAAAACTTTCACAAAGGTATTCCACCTTACTTACACACAATTAAAAATCAATTAGAAATGACAGTGGTACCTCGAGATACGAGTGCCCTAACATACGAGATTTTTGAGATATGAGGCATCGAGCGAGCGATTTTTGCTTTGACATACGAGCAACATTTGAGATAGGAGTCATCGCACGGATCGGCCGGCTGCACACAACCCACCAGTTTACCGCGACTTGAGTGTCTCATAGTTTCCCACGCCTCAAGGTTATGGAATGAATTAAACTCGTATCTCGAGGTACCACTGTATATTAGCCAATCGGGTTAGAAAATACTGTAGCTCTAAAGTTCATTACTAGTGTAAGGAAATGGGCATTCACATATGCTCTTGGCATGCATTAAAATGATAAATGTAGATGCCTATTGACTAGCCACCCACTTCTAGAAATTTACCCTAAGAAAAATCACACTAGTTTTCGAAGATAGAGGCTCGAGGACTTTCAATGTAGAGTTCCATATAATTCTAAACAACTAGAAACCATGTAAATGAGCACCAATAGGCCACTGAGTACTTTATGACTCATAACTGACATATTTATAACAAAATTATTCATCCATTAAAATGACTATGTAGCTCTGTGGCTATTCATATGGACAGTTGTGCTGCATGAAACAGGTGTACAGATCACTGTCCTATAAATCCACTTTTGTGAAATCGTGTGTCCCTGTGTAGAAAAGAGGCAATGAATATGTGAGTGATGTTTCTATCAGGATTGTAAGATTTGAGGTGATTTTTACTTTCTTTACACTTGTAAGAGGTATATTGTTTTTTATTTTTTTTAATAAATTTTATTGATTTTTTTACAGAGAGGAAGGGGGAGGGAGAGTTAGAAACATTGATGAGAGAAACATCTATCAACTGCCTCCTGCACACCCCCTACTGGGGATGTGCCCTCAACCAAGGTACATGCCCTTGACCGGAATCAAACCTGGGACCCTTGAGTCCACAGGCTGATGCTCTATCCACTGAGCCAAACTGGATCTGGCAAGAGATATATTGTTGATATTATTTACAATTAGCTGTAATCTAACAATATGAAAAAACAACAACATTTTCATCTAAGAAAGAAGTACCCTTCCAATGGGTGTTAATTCTGTAGTGTAACTGATGGCTGCCAGCACCATCCAGAACCTGAGAAATAAGAGGCATTTACTGCGTTCCTAGGGTAAAAGCTGGGTGCACCCCTGAGCCAGAGGATTCCTTCTCACCATGTGGCTTTTGGAAAGGGATTGAAGGAAAGATAACCCCAGTTCATCCTGTATATAGACACATTATTCTTGTCTTCAATTTTGTCTGGACTGTGAACTGTTCAGGCCTGGAAAAGTGTCTTACTAACATTTTTTTTTGTCACCAAAGCCTTTTAGAGACCCCACAGAAAGCAGTTAATTTGTATAGTTGGACTGAAACACACTGCCATGTTTTGTTTGCTTCTAAACCAGAAAAGAGACTTCTGGGAAATCTCTTATCAAAAACTGCTCATAGGGTTATGCCTCGAACTCTGTAGGTACAGCTCTCGGCCAAAGGATCCTCTCACTCAAGTCCGACAACTCTCCCGTTGTCTGTATTTATTTTTACAAATGCAATGATTATTTTGTTTGCATATTTTTCATCAGCAAGATAAGAGATTAATCTATAATGACAAAAGCATAATATGCTAATTAGATGAGACAACCGAACGACCTTTTGGATGAAGTTGGGGCTGCAAGGGCTGAAGCAAGCCTCGGCTGCGAGGGCTGAGCCCTTTGCACGAATTTCGTGCACTGGGCCTCTAGGTCTATTATAATATAGCTGTATTGGAATTTGGATATTAGTGTTTATGTTCAGTCATTACACTGTACAAATACAGTCATTGATACAACCTGATGTCAGTGTCAATAAACTTGAAACTAGCCCTTTTATTGTCCTGCCACCATGGTGACTTGGTTACTTCCCATCAAAGCACTACCCTGTTTCCCCAAAAATAAGACAGTGTCTTATATTAATGTTTGCTCCCAAAGATGCGCTAGGTCTTATTTTCAGGAGATGTCTTATTTTTTCATGAAGAAGAATACGGTACACATTTATTGTTGAACAACAAAAAAAGGAAATGTATTACCTGTCTACAGTATGGTAGTCATTGTCATCACAAACCAGCTCACTGATTGGTCGCAGCACAGCTGGAGCTGTTCAGGCAGTGCGAGGTCCCTTTAAATCAGGAGTCAGACGCCTGACGGTAGCTTTGGGGGCCTTATATTCCGAGGAGGCCTTATGTTTGGGGAAGGCCTTATTATCGGGGAGGTCTTATTTTTTGGGGGGGATGCCTTATATTACAGTGAGAGGCAAAACTGGAAGTAAGTCTTATTTTCGGGGGATGTCTTACTTTTGGGGAAACAGGGTAGAGATACTAGTATGACCTCCTCAGATAGAATTCTTTGCTCAGGGCAGACCACCCCTTACTGCTTTCTGTTCCAAATCAAAACAAACACAAAAAAGAAAACCCAGCACCGATTCTTTCCTAAGGCAACATCTTAGGAGAAATAACTGGATGACTCTGTCAAGATCCTTGAATTGACATGAATAGCTGTTCATGGCTCCTGGCATCCTTTCCTTTCTCCTAGAAGCAATGTGAGCACGCGCTCTATGTGGGCAACAGTTAAAGTGACAGGGTTGACAACATCACTGGTTAGTCATTGCGACCACAGCAACAGCAGCATGACCTTATACTGTACATTAAATGATTTATTAGCTCAAACTACTAAACACAAAACTCTGGTAGTTTCCTTTACCTTGGCCAGATGAGAGTTGATCCATTTTGTGAAAGTTCGTTTTTGTACTAACTCTTGCTCATCTAGAAGGGAAAAGAAAAACCTAATTAGATAACATAGTATGACATGAAGTTATAGCATGAAAAAAACTCATAGTTACTCTTTTAACTAGAGGCCCGGTGCATGGATTCGTGCACTGGTGGGGTCTCTTGGTTTGGCCTGTGCCTCTTGCAGTCCAGGACCCCTCGGGGGATGTCGGATAGCCAGCTTTGGCCCAATCCCCACAGGCCAATCCAGACAGGAGGAAGCCCGATCCTGTGTGTTGAGCGTCTGTCCCCTGGTGGTCAGTGCATGCCATACAACCGGTTGACCGGTCGTTCAGTGACTTAGGCTTTTAGATATAGAGATTCATCTTACCAATTATTGCTTAAAAGAAGAGTCAGTATAATTTCAAGTATATGAATCAATTAGGCTATTCCGTTTAAGGATTATCAGCAAGTACTTTAAATTTTATAATATGTTAGCCCTATGTTTACCATCATTCACTTATTGAAAGTTCACTGAACAATTATACCTCAAGAAAGCTGTTTGTATAAAGTTCACTGAGACCAACAACAGTGTCTAAAAAATATGTGTTATGAATATATTTATATGACTTTATAATGCTGTTGATGAGGAGTTGACATAACTATCATGACATAGGTTTTTAAAGTTCTCCTTGTGTATTTAAAAAAAAAACATTATTTAAATGTATTTAATACTTAATCCTAAGAATTTTTCTAATTTCAGCTTTTCAGAAAAACATGATGTATTGTTACCAAACTGTTCATATACATATATTTGTGTATATATATATATATACATATATATATATATATGCATGCTTAATATTTCTACTAAAATTATAAAAACTGTAATTCATATAAACATTTTTCTGAACATGTGTTAGTTCTAAGCACAGTAAAGTTTGATTATATCCTACAAGTAAACTTAGTTCTCTAGTGCTAAGAATGACAGCACTAGTTTTATTAATGGAAACTAAGATTCACCTAATTCTTTTTTTTAAATAATTTTTTAAAATATTTTTATTGATTTTTTACAGAGAGGAAGGAAGAGGGATAGAAAGTCAGAAACATCGATGAGAGAGAGACATCGATCAGCCGCCTCCTGCACGTCCCACACTGGAGATGTGCCCACAAGCAAGGTACATGCTCTGGACTAGAATTGAACCTGGGACCCGGTCCGGAATCAAACCCAGGACCCTTCAGTCCGCAGGCCGATGCTCTATCCACTGAGCCAAACCAGTCTCGGCAAGATTCACCTAATTTTTAGGCCAGTTACCTGAGGTCATCCTTGGCTCTCTACTCTCATTCCCCACCAGAGAATAAGACATTGCTATCGATTTTACTTCCTGAATATATCATCTCCACCAATATCAGCTTAGTTAAGACACCATCATCAAATCTGGATGCCTATTCATTTCCACTATTAGAATCTATGTTCTAGCTTAGATGGCAGGGACCATGCCTGACTTATCCATTTACTGTATGATTTACTACTACAGAGTAGATGCTTCATAGAAATGAATGGAGGAATCTGCTAAGGATTTGCTGGAGACTAAAAAACAGGTCTTGCCCTAGGGAACTGTCATACAATGGAAGAGCCAGTTATGTAAACCAACGCTCAAAGCAATGTGTCAGCTATTATAATGGAGGAACACAGAAAGTGCTTAGAGGATATAAATATGGAAGCAAGTAAGTCTCCTGTAAGTAAGAGAAAAGGCTAGAAGGCTCAGAGCAGCTAAAAAGGAGGAGCCACTTTATTGAACATCAGCAGAGAAGTGGAAATTTTCTGGTAGAGAACTTTGTAGGAAGAAAGAGGCAGACTTTAGAAAGCACGATGGGTTTTGATTGGATTGTAAGTGAAGAAGGGATTGTAGGTGAGCCCGGAAAAGATCCAAGAACCAGGTTAGTAAAACAGTTGACTAACATGCCAAGTAGTTAGGTCTCTATCTTACAGTCAATGGGGAAATCATCAGTGGTTTTGGACAAAGACATGGTCATTACATGTCTGAGACACACAAATACATATTCTGATGGTACTGTAGAGGTTTAGTTGAAGGGAGAAGGGGATGAGAGAATAGTTGGGAACATACTACCAGGAGAGACAGTCGAGGTGGGAGGCCGATCTGTGGTGGGGTCAGGCAGGGGAAGGAGCTATAGGAGGGCCAGCCCTGCCCCCTATTGGAGTAAGGGAGGAGATCAGGGGTGGGACTAACCGGAATAGGGGCTGCAGGAGGTTGGCTCGCTGGCCCACAATTGGGCCTATTAGCTGGTGGCAGTGGGTATTATAGCACATGGTCATTCTGGTCCTTCTAGTGTTCTGGTTGCTGGCTTTATATATATAGAGATAGATAATCACTATCTGTCTAATTCACTCATTGTCAGAGGGAAGGCAGGGGAGGATGGGTGGGTGGGAAGAGATCAACCACTGAACTTGTATGCATATATGCATAACCCATAGACACAGACAATGTGGTGGTGAAGGCCTGGGGTAGGGGGCAGGGGCAGGATTGAAAGAGGTTAATGGGATGGAAGGAGGGACATATATAATACTTTCAACAATAAAGATTTTTTAAAAAGAAGGACTCCCCAAATTCCAAGGCCATATCCCTCTCTAGAAATGGGTGATAAAAGGAGCTGACTCTGAAATTCCATTTCTATATTTCTTTGCTGTGTTTATATATTTTCTCAGTATTTTTATATTTCAGGACAAGATCATGACACGTGCAGGGATGAAACCAACTTAAAAAGGGTGATTAAATTTGGTCATTAAGAAACTGTCACACCTAATTATAGTTACCAGGGTTCCTCCTGCTGAGCCAGAACTCACTGTGACTTGCTGATGAATCACAGCTGTGCTTTGCCCTGGGTGACTTACTCATGCACCTGGAAGCTCAGAGATACAGTAAAAGGTGACCTGGGTTGTTTGGAGCCTTTGCAATCAATCATGAAAAATTTGCTTCCTAGAAATACTAGTATGCTATGGTATTTTCACATACAGTGGTACCTTGAGATACGAGTGCCTAACATACGAGATTTTTGAGATACGAGCCGTCGAGCGAGCGATTTTTGCTTTGAAATACGAGCAACATTTGAGATAGGAGTAATTTCACGGATCGGCCGGCTGCACACGACCCACCAGTTTACCGCAACTGGAGCATCTCATAGTTTCCCATGCCTCAAGGTTACGGAACCAATTAAACTGGTATCTAGAGGTGCCACTGTATAACACATTTATTTATATAATCCTATCTAATAAAAGCCTAATATGCTAAGAGTTTGACCATTAGTTCAACCATTTAACCAGTTGCTATGATGCACACTGACCACCAGGAGGCAGATGCTCCAGGAGGTAGATTAGCTTGCTGCTGGGGTCTGGCCAATGGGGACTGCATAAGATGGGCTGTATGTGCCTTGGAGCCCTCCTGTGCTCCCTTCCCAGCCCAATCACGCATTGGTACGTTCCCTTGGTCTGACCTGCACCCTCTAGCAATCTGGGACCCCTCAGGAGATGTCGCAGAGCCGCAGGCCAGGCCAAAGGACCCCACCAGTGCACAAATCTGTGCACCTGGCCTCTAGTATATAACATAAAACTAAAAGAGAATACTATGGCAACTAGCTTTTAAATATCATTACTAAATTAATTTTTAAAAAATCCATGCCCGTAAGTACCTTTTTAACATATGGTGTTTTCAAAAATGCTAACAGTAATTGAAATTAACATATTTCAATATATTTAACAAATTCTTCTGTAAGAATTTATATATGAGGGATATGACATTTCATATGTGGCATGGATATAAAGATGGCATATTTTTATCAGAACCATAAATAATCATGACAAACAAAATACTGATTTCCATGTCATCTCAAATGTATAAATACACACAAAAAGGGCTATGTCTAAGTAAGTAGACATAGTTGTTAAGTCTGAAATTGGGGGCATCATGGATTGGTATTAGGAGATCATGTATTGGTACATTTGGTTTTGATTGGTACATTCAGTTTGCAATAGGTTATGATTAACTTTCTTATTTTTGCAGACTATTTATTATACACTTCAGGTGCTTTAATGACAATAATGGCTTAAAGGAAATCTTAAAGATTTTAATTACCTGAAAATGAAAATTTTGAAAAACCATATATTTACAATCATATTGTTCCTAATGGTACCTAATAAAGTAAATTTTATGTCATTTTTGATGCAGATGGATTCATCTCAACTAAAAAAAAAAACAACACTAGAAAGGATTTAAAAATAGAAATACAGAGATTAAGATTTGTAATGCAACAAAGTGATGTTGCTACAAAGGAAATTAAAAAGCACAATAAGAACATAGGTGACGATGTAATTACCATTAATTAGATAACAGCCACAATCAGATGGCCTAAGTTAAATGTTTGTTTTGGGATCCGAATTACATGATCCTAATTATAGCTCTACAATTACTGAACTCAATCACTAATTTTGTCAGGCATGAGTAGGATCTAAGGTATACTGAATATTTTAATGTACTGAAACAATTAGTTCGACCTAATGAAATAAACAGCTTATAATTACCCAGTGTTTAGATTTTTTAATTAAACAATGAATGAAAACAAATGCACAGGACCAGACTGTGACTGATTGCAAAATATGTCCACAAATTCTTCCTGTCCTGGTCAGCACATCCTTTGCCATGTCACTCTGCTGCTGCTCCTACCAGCATGTAGTCAATTTCTCCACCCCGTGAGCATGGGCTGGCCTTGAGACGTGCTTTGACAAATCATGTGGATAATGTGGTTAAAGGGATTGATTATATGTCACTTCTGAGGTCAGGCCTCTATAGGTCTGGAGCCCCATTTTGACTCTCTTGAAGCTCTGCCCTGAGACCACCCCACAAGGAAAGAAGTCACTTAGAGGAGAACTGAACCCTCCCCCAGGTGACAGTCGACTCCAGCTGACAGTCCTTCTGATGCTCCAGCTGAACGCAGCCACATAAGTGAGCCCAGGCACAGCCAGCAGAAGAAACACCTAACCGCTCACAGAGACGTGAGAAACTATAATGTGTACCCTGTTCCGATGGTCGTGTGGCAAAGCTGAGTGAAACAGATATTATTACTGAGAGTGCGGTGCTGCTTTAACAGTGGTGTTGGCCTTGGGACCTGGTGAAGAAGGAGGCTGGAGGACTGAGAGACTGTTAGTGGAGCTGAAAGAACAGAGAGGGGACAGCTGTAGAAGATTAGAGAAAGAGCCACAGGAATTTCATGTATATCTAGTGACCTGGTGCACGGATTCATGCACATTGAAAGGAAGTTAAATAGAAGAAATATTTTAATATTGGCATTCGCCCTTTCTCTATGATAGAAATGTCAACAAAACCAACCAAATTCATGATCAACAACGATAGATCAAAATACACGCATGCGATTGGCATCAGTGAGAGCTTTATATGTTTCATGTATGTGTGAGTCAATGTTTATTTTGAAATTGCCAGTGCACGTTATATATACCAGCCGGTTGGTTGGCTGGATGATAGGATAGGTGTTCAGTCAGTCATTTAGCCTTTTATATATAGACTAGGGGCCAGTGCACCAAATTCGTGCACTGGAGATGGGGGGGTCTCTCAGCCCAACCTGCCCCCTCTCACATTCTGGGAGCTCTCAGGGGATATCTTACTGATGGCTTAGGCCTGCTCCCCATCCCCACCCTTCCCCCAGGAGTGGGCCTAAGCCACAGTCTGGCCTCCCTTTGTGGGAGGTGCCCGGGCTGATCAGGGGAAGGCATCAGCCCCATCACCCCGCTGCTGCAGCCACTGCCAGTCACCACAGCCACCAAGAGGGTTTCATCAACACGAACTCCAGTCCCTTCACTGTGAAAAAAATGACAACTTCCTTTAGGCATTTTCAAGATGTGTTTTTCATAGGATATGACATTTCTTTCTTTTTTTTTTTATCCTCTCCTGAGGATATATTTCCATTGACTTTTAGAGAATGTGGAAGAGAAAGAGAAAGCCAGAGAGAAACATCAAAGTGAGAGGAACACTTTGAATGATTGCCTCCTGCATGAGCCTGACCTAGGTACATGCCCTTGAACAGAATCGAACCCAAACCCTGTGGTGGGCAGGCCAAGGCATTATCCACTGAGCCAAACCGGCTAGGGCAGGATATGGCATTTCTTAGCCCTCCAGCAGCGGACCTTTGTTTTTTTCTCCAGGAGTGAGGTGGAAAAACCTTAGATCACCTTTTTGTATTCTTATTACCCAAGTTACTAAGAATATTGGCAGTGGCATACAGGGAGCTTAGCCAATGAGCGGTCAGAAAAGGTGTGTCCTCTAATTCACACCGATTGCCAATAGCCTCTGATCCCCAGCTCTGCCCTTGCCCAGGCCTGCCAGGCCAAAAACCTCTAGCCACACTTTCAGCCTGGGCAGTAAGACCCCCATTTCCCTCCGATCACCAACTCCACTCCTGTCCATGCCTGCCCAGGCCAAAGCCTCTAGCTGAGACTTCTGACCTGGGGAGTGGACCCCCAGCTCCCTCTGATCACCAGCTCTGCCCCTGCCCCCTCAGCTCTGATCACAGGCTTGGCCCTGCCCAGGAGCCCCCTGGCTCAGGCCCTTCACCGGCTGCTCAGGGCCCACGCTGGCCTACCTCAGAGTGAGCTGGGTGCCAGAATGTTCCCAGGACTCAGGTGCTGGGTGCCTATGTATGCAAATTAACTGCCATCTTTGATAGGTTAATTTGCATACTCACTCTGATTGGCTGGTGGGCGTGGCTTGTGACTGTAGCAGAGATACAGTCAATTTGCATATTACTCTTTTATTAGATAGGATATCCTGTCATCTGCAGGAACCAGAACTGGTGTATCTGGCTAGAAAGATTTCCCTGCAGAAGACTGAAAGGGTCAACTGGTACCTGGCTGATGTGGCTCAGTGGTTAAGTGTCGACCTATAAAATAGAAGGTCATGGTTCAATTTCTAGTCAGGGGACATGCCTGGGTTGCAGGCTTGATCCCCTGGATGAGGTATGCAGAAAACAGCCAATCAACAATTCTCTTTCATCATTGATGTTTCTCTTTCCTTCTCCCTTCCTCCCCCTGTGGTCAATAAAAATATATTTTAAAAACAACTATGAAAGTGTCAATTGGTGTCTTATAAAAGACTGGAAAAATAAGAGATAAACTAAAGAAGGAACTTCTAAATTGGAGAGTAGAATGAAGAGGAAACCTCTGATGTGGCAGATTAGGAAACACGATGGTCCATCATTTCCAGTTTCTTGTGGAAAAAGATCTACAAAGTAAAAAATAGATGAGGTAGCAATAAATCATGGGTGTAACTGTTGGGCTCTTTGTTAAGAATGCTACAGATTTAAGGCAGTGCCTTGCTGAACTTTTCAACTGGACAAACCAGCATCTAAGAACCTTAAGAGCATTGCCCAGAGCAGTTTAACTTGTGGTTCAAAGTCTGTTTTAAACTTGGGGTTTGGGGGACACAGAATGTGCTCCGAGCAGATTTTAAGGAAAACAATTAATTTGTTAAGTAAAAACACCACCAGATTGTACTAGGGGACAGGCCACTTTAAAATCAAGAGAGGACTTGGGAACCAGGTATTTTTGTGGGTAGGAAGAAGCCTAACAAAACTATGAGCCACGCCGAGACCGGTTTGGCTCAGTGGATAGAGCGTTGGCCTGCAGACTGAAAGGTCCCAGGTTTGATTCTGGTCGGGGGCATGTACCTTGCTTGCAGGCACAACTCCAGTAGGGGGTGTGCAGGAGGTGGCTGATCGATGTCTCTCTCTCATTGATGTTTCTGACTTTCTATCCCTCTCCCTTCCTCTCTGTGAAAAATCAATAAAATATATTTTAAAAATACCATCAGTCACAAACATGAGCCACTTCTTATCTATAATAATAAGAGTGTAATGTGCTAATTAGCCCAGATGTCCTTCCAGTTGTCCTTCCAAACAACCTTCCAGATGAAGCCAGGGCATGAGAACACCCCGGGTCCTGGGTGCCAGAGGGAAGCCTGTACCAGTCGCCAGGGGAAGGAAGGCCTCCTCTTGCACAGATTTTGTGCACCGGGCCTCTAGTCAGAAAGATAATAAGTCTTGCCCCTGGATTAAAGGAACTGGCAGCATGTGCCAGGCTGGATTTCAGAGTTCCTTTGGACCAGGATGGCGATCTCCTTCTCACTCCTCCCTTCTTCGGATGAAGCATCTCCTGACATGGCTGTTCCCCCGGTCTCAGCAGTGCATGGCGGGTCAGTAAGGAGCAGTAACTTCTGTTTTGAGTTTACAAGCCTGGAGACTGGGAGAAATTACGCTGAGAAGCCTCATCCACACCTGGACCAAATGCAGACCACATGACACTGAACTTGGAGCGTGGTGTCATGATTGGAGGAGACTTTTGATGTCTCAAGAGGAGATGCCTGTGGTTTTTTGTTTTGTTTGTTTGTTTTTTAATATATTTTATTGATTTTTTACAGAGAGGAAGGGAGAGGGACAGAGAGTTAGAAACATCGGTGAGAGAGAGACATCCATCAGCCGCCTCCTGCACACCCCCTACTGGGGATGTGCCCACAACCAAGGTACATGCCCTTGACCGGAATGGAACCCAGGACCTTTCAGTCCGCAGGCCGACGCTCTATCCACTGAGCCAAACCGGTTTCAGAAAGATGCCTGTGTTTTGATATAGAAAGGATACATAAAATAGTGACCGAAGAATATTTTGCCAATTACGGCCACAAAGTTGTCCGGTCCTAATATGTATCTTCCTTTGCGAGGTGGCTTTGCCCTTCACCCCATCAGAGAGAGAATGGATCTTCCCCTCTCCTTGAATCCGATCTTGTGTTTGCGCTTGCTTTGATCAATAATGTAACGGAAACAACTTTACATCATCTATTAGTAACCCTCAGCCTTTAGAAATCTTGCAGCTCTTTTTTTCTCTTTTTTTAGATGCCCTAAGTCACCGCCTTAAAACCGTCATGAAAGAAAACAGGAGGACAAGAGCCGATGTGAAAAAGAATTCAGGTGGACCTTCCATCTCAGCTAATCTGCAGGCAAACTCAATCCAGGGGAAGCCAGAAAATTGGTATACATTTCCACTAAATTATTATTATCCAATTACAGTGGTACCTTGAGATACAAGTTTAATTCGTTCCGTAACCTTGAGGCGTGGGAAACTATGAGGCGCTCGAGTCGCGGTAAACTGGTGGGTCGTGTGCAGCCGGCCGATCCGCGCGATGACTCCTATCTCAAATGTTGCTCGTATTTCAAAGCAAAAATCGCTCGCTCGATGGCTCGTATCTCAAAAATCTCGTATGTTAGGGCACTCGTATCTCGAGGTACCGCTGTCACTATTTCAAAAAAGTTATTATCATACTGGGTTATTCCCACAGCTTAGATATTTATTTGGGCAAAAGATATATCTATTTAAGAAATACCACAGCACGGTCAGTCTCTGACCTTTGCTGAAAGGTTATATAGAAATTCCATGGTTTTTCCAATATGAATGAAATGTCCTGTGATCCTAAGATACGCTGCCATTCAAATCTGGAAAGTTTGGTGCTATGGGGTGAGGAGTGGGTGGGAGGGGAGAGGGTGTGGATATCCTCATATTGTGCTCAGTTTATTTTACTATTTGAAACCTTTAAAATCTTTTCAGAACTTTTAGAAGCCCAAACAAGAAGTAGCTGATCAGCTTCAGTTGGTTATTGTTAGTTAAAAATATAGTTGAGCCATTTCCCACGATATTTTCATTTTGTCACTGTCAGACCAGGGAAAGCATACAGCATATGCCAGTCAGCCAAATATAAATATAAAAAATTAAATCTTCAAAGATGTTAATGTGTTGGATGGAATGCAGTTAAATTATCTGGTTTTCCAAGGATTCATGGATCAGACAATATACCGGGCAGTGACCCAGCAATGGGTTATGCCTTATAAATACAACAGCAGGGAAAATGCTTTCATTAAAAGAGAATTTTAATTAGGTAGGTATGGGCACATGGGTGAGAGGAGGTAACAGATGCACCAGCCTGGGATACTTAAATAGCCCTCAATTTCCTACCATTTTATTTATTTTTATTTTTTTTAATATATTTTATTGACATTTTACAGAGATGGATAGAGAGTTAGAAACATAGATGAGAGAGAGACATCGATCAGCCACCTCCTGCACGCCTCCTACTGGGGATGTGCCCGCAACTAGGATACATGCTCTTGACCGGAATCAAACCTGGGACCTTTCAATCTGTAGGCTGACGCTCTATCCACTGAGCCAAACCGGTTTCGGCAATTTCCTACCATTTTAATAAAAGCATTTGGAGGGCAAAAGAATTGAGAAGAGGTTGTTTATAATCTTTATCCCACTTGCTGTTCAAATTCACACTTTTCTCTGCAGAAATATGAATGGCTGTGATTACAAACTGCTTGAAGATGCTACATAGTATGTGGCATGCCCACCGCACATTCCTAAAATTCCAAAGATTCTGAATTAGAGAACAAAGCTGGCCCTTCAACTTTTGCCTAAAGAATCCCGTATGCAGCTCAGGCGGTGTGGCTCAGTGGTTGAGCATCAACCCAGGAACCAGGAGGTCATGGTTCAATTTCTGGTCAGGGCACAGCCCCAGGGTTGTGGGCTCAATTCCCAGTAGGAGGCGTGCAGGAGGCAGCCGATCAATGATTCTCTCTCATCATTGATGTTTCTATCCCTCTCCCTTCCTCTCTAAAATTAATAAAACTGTATTTTAAAAATATTTTTTAAAAAGAATCTTGTATACAATTCTAAGTACAATGGTAAAGGTGTGCCCAACAGCAGAGCAATAACGTAATAAAGAGAAAAGAAGCAATAAGTATAATGAGAAAGTAGGAATAGCAGAATCCAGTATGGCAATTCAGTGGCTTTTTCAATACCTTCTAAGTCTAAATAAAGATAATCAATTTGAATAGTTTGGGCAGAACTTTGCATATGTCTTTTCCCCATCACGTTTTCCTTCCTATATTTGTGGACATACAACCTTGGGACAGAAAATGACCACCTGGGGAATTGAAGAAAATAGCGTATGTCTTCATCACATGTGAATTATGTTTTCATGTCTGCTCACTGGGTTCAGGCTACACATGGCTGAATTGACAGAGGAGATACCATTAGCCCAGTTATTAATAAGAAAACGAAGCATGGTGGGGGTTAAGACATGGGTCAGAAATATAGAAAATGGAATGCTAAAGGCTGGAGACATACACAACCATGGCCTGAATTCAGGAGATCTGACTCCTACTCTGATTTCATTCCACCCCATCCATTTGCAGATTACTTGCCTCGTTTATTTAATAAATGCAGCTGTGCCCACCTGTGTGCCAGCGCCCACTCTCACCCGCTGGGGCCCAAGCTCAGAGATGGCTGTGACTCCTCACAGTCTAGCAGGGAGGGCAGGAGTCAAAAAAAAAAAAAAAAAAAAAAAAGCAGACACAGCCCGAGGCCTGTGCATGCAGCGCAGGGAAAGATGAAACAGTCACATCAGACCAACGAGTGGATAGAAAGAAAGACCCCAGTTATGAATGAAAGGCCCCAGGCATCCAGAACATGCAGAAAATGCGTAACAACTCCTAAGGTTTGCAAGGATGGCAGCGAGCAGAAATTACTGCTTCAAAAAGGAGATTTCTGCCCAAACTGGTTTGGCTCAGTGGAGAGAGCGTCAGCCTGCAGACTGAAGGGTCCCAGGTTCGATTCCGGTCAAGGGCATGGACCTTGGTTGCGGGCACATCCCCAGTAGAAGATGTGCAGGAGGCAGCTGATCGATGTTTCTCTCATCGATGTTTCTAACTCTCTCCCCCTCCCTTCCTCTCTGTAAAAAAATCAATAAAAAAAATATATATATTTTTAAAAAGGAGCTTTCTCCTGAGCAGCAAGGACAGCTGATCCCCTTGGGAAAGCATCGTTTCTGATCAGAGGCCCTCGGAGAGCCACATGGCAGAGGGGACCAAATTGCCACCCGCAGCTCCTGCTGCAGAGGGTGCGTGGCTGCTGGTGTCGCAAGGAAGCCCACAGCTTCGCAATCAGCAAGCCCGGCCCCGCGGCAGGAAGCGGGCATTGAAAAATCTCCTGAAATGCCATCCACGTCCACCTCTGTTCAAAAACAAAACTGCACTGGATCCCAGTCTTTTTTAAAAATAATATATTTTCTTGATTTTTTTACAGAGAGGAAGAGAGAGGAATAGAGAGCTAGAAACATTGATGAGAGAGAGAGACATCGATCAGTTGCCTCCTGCATGTCCCCCACTGGGGATGTACTCACAACCAGGATACATGCCCTTGACTGGAATGGAACCTGGGACCTTTCAGTCAACAGGCCAACGCTCTATCCACTGAGCCACACCGGTTTCAGCTGAATCCTAGTCTTTTAGTCTCTCAACATGCAGGGTGTCTTTTGGGACAAGGGAGAGAGGAAAGAGCAGATGACCACAGTGTTGGTGTATTTTACATCCAATATTGAGCCCGGGTCTTTTAAAGACATAGAGTTCACCCGAATAAATGTGACTTGTTCCCAGCTAGTTCCTTCAAAGTATAGGTGTTGTTTTGTTTTGTTTTGTTTTTCATTAAATTACCCCCCTTTGTCTTAAGCAGGTTAAAGTCTGCCATCCCATAGTTGGGGGTTTTGTTTTTTTGTTTTTTCTTATTCTCACCTTCTCATCACATTTTTCTTTTTCTCTCTATTATTTTTCTCAGTACTCAAGCAGAAATAAAATAACTTGACACCATTTCACTTTTCTATTTCATACTGCATGTCCCCTTAAGAAGGTGTCAAGAGAGCTGTGATTTGAACATTGACATTCCTCCATTGGAAATGGAGATGAAATGATACTAAGAGTAAATCTGGCTGAAACCGGTTTGGCTCAGTGGCTAGAGCGTCGGCCTGCAGACTGGAGGGTCCCAAGTTTGATTCGGGTCAAAGACATGTACCTTGGTTGTGGGCACATCCCCAGTCAAGGGCATGCAGGAGGCAGCTGATCAATGTCTCTCTTTGATATTTCTAACTCTCTATCCCTCTCCCTTCCTCTCTGTAAAAAATCAATAAATATATTTTAAATTAAAAAAGAAGAAGTGTGGCAGCAAAGAAGAAAGTGGAAAAGAGGGTAAGGAGAGGCTTCTCCTTCTGTGAGACTGTCAGCTACTCAGTCTCCAAATGGCCTCTGATGTTCTCCTCTGTCTACCAGTCTGGATGGCTCCTCACTACCTCTTCTGCTTTGTCAGTGCACCCACGGAGCTCAGCTCTGCCCTCTGCCCTCTGCCCTCTGAGCCTGCTGACCAAAGGCACCTCTGGGTTTCTCCAACCTGAGGACTCCGCAGCCGCTCGGAGGTCCTGCCTGTGTCTGGCCTCCGTGTAACCATCCCGTTCGACCCTTCCTCCTGCCTTGGTGCTCTGCTTCCAGCTCCTACCCCGTTTCCCCGAAAGTAAGACATCCCCCGAAAATAAGGCCTACTTCTAGTTTTGCCTCTAGCTGTAATATGAGGCATCCCCTGAAAATAAGACCGCCCCAATAAGAAGGCCTCCTCCAAACATCAGGCCCCCCCCAGAATAGAAGGCCCCCGAAGCTACCGTCAGGTGTCTGACCCATCAGTGAGCTGGTTGGTGATGACACCGACTACCGTACCATAGACAGGTCATACATTTCCTTTTTGTTGTTGTTGTTGAACAATAAATGTGTATCGTATTCTTCTTCATGGAGAAATAAGACATCCCCTGAAAATAAGACCTAGCGCATCTTTGTGAGCAAAAATTAATATAAGACACTGTCTTATTTTCGGGTAAACAGGGTACCTATCATGGGCCAGGAGCTTGCACAGATGAGAAACAGGGGTTGCCAACATGGGCATGTGGCCAGATTT
Source organism: Lasiurus borealis (assembly GCA_004026805.1). Lineage (NCBI taxonomy): Eukaryota > Metazoa > Chordata > Mammalia > Chiroptera > Vespertilionidae > Lasiurus > Lasiurus borealis. The sequence goes on from PVJN01003856.1 coordinate 60,967, forward strand.
GAGCCCAGAACTATCTTTTGTTTTGTTTTTCCATGAGCAACGATCTAAGCAAACGTTTTAATTTGAGTGTTCTGGGGCTGTGGCACAACCTCTCCCCGTTTTCCACAGACCCCTTCTTCTCTGTTTTCTTAGACCCGCTGTTTCTCCAGTCCCTTGCAGGTAGGTGAGCTCAGACACGTGGAAAAAAGGCAGACTTGGCCTGCATATTTGCACAGATAAGAAGTGAGCAAGGAGCGAGATGATGAGAAATCTTAGGAAGAGACAACAAGCAGAATGCAGACTCTACCAACTTAGAAAGAAACTATTGTCATTTTTGATCTGGTCATTTTAACTATATCTTTGGGGAATGAATATATAATATATATATATACACTACATACTACATTAATTCTAGTTGCTATGTGATTGCTTTAATTATATCCTTGAAGAACGTAGAAGTTTTCTATTCTCTTTTCCACCCTACTTCATGGTATTTTAAATTATTATATCTGTAAGTACCTTATTTCAAAATGAATTATTTCAAGGAAATTCAGAGCCATTAGAACTAAATAAAATTCACTTATACTGGGTAAAGCTATAAAGGAAACACATAGAAGATTTAGGAGTTTTTATAAACAACCAAACACCAGACTCCAGCTTTCAGTCGGCTGTAAGAGCGCATGGTCAAGCGTATATAAAACTGTGGGAAGCACCAGTCTGCACCAAGAGCAAGCTTGTTATCAGCGCACGATATCTGCATTTCTCTCCTGGCAGGAAAGATGACTCAGTTACTAATTACATATGGGTCAATCCCTGAAGAACAACGGTCTGGATGCCAAAGGCAAACTAGAGTGTATCTGGCAACCCACCACCCTCTACCTAAACACAGTGGTAAAGAGCTGGGATTCTGAGTCCTCCTCACAGATTATGTCTGAAAACAATAACATCAAAAATAAGTGGAATTAATTCCACTATTCTCACCTAAAGATATGAAATAAGCCATGTACTTTACCATTTTGAGCTTAATAACAATCATACCGGAAGCAAAAGGAAAATGAAGTCATTCACAGACTGAGCACATTTTTGACTTGAGGTTCAGGCTCCAGGAGGATTTTTATTCCTTAAGTTGAAGAAGATGGTCAACTCTGTCATACATGGCAAACGCAATGCACTGATGTCTGAAGTTTTAGAAACCATTTCTTAAAAACACCTCAGTATCCATCATAAGCACAAATCAGTTCTGTTCATTTCACTTCCGTTCATCTTAATTTCCGATAAAATAGAAAGAATAATTTCAAACTCGGGGTTATTTGAAAATAGATTCTACATATTCCCAATTTTGTTATAGCAGAGATTCAGGAGGAGATAAATTAGAAGAAGAAAATAAAGACACACACACACACACACACACACACACACACACACACACACATACACATGCACATGCACAAACACGCACACGGAGACAATAACAATAGTACCTTTTATCCTACCGGGAGTCTTGCAGGCTGTTTTTCTCATCTCCCGCCGATTAGAGGAAATTTTGGAAGTTGACCTAATTCTCTTTGCAGCTAAACAAAACCCTGCTGTCACCTGGGGAACTTACAACTTTGCGGGGGACATGCTCCTGGAGGGGTCCCTATAGCAACGCGTCTATGAAAGCATCTTACTCTTCTCTCATTCATTAGCCTGACCCCCCGCTCACGGACCAAATGCAGGATCCCCGATGCGATGCCAGTGTTTCTGCAAAGGCAGCTTCGCATTGATCTGTGAAAAGTGCGTCAGAAGCACTTTCAGGGGGAAAGTAACAGCTTTTCAAGTCAATATTTAAGATTTCAAGCAGCCTCACTGGTTTCAAAACCTTAATAACTTTGTAGTTTATTTTCTGGTTGAAAAACAATGTTCAGATGATTAAAAATCCCAAATGAGAAACTTAGATTCACAAGTAAAGTTTTAATGTTAGAATTTGGGACAAAGAAACGGAATGAATCTTTTGTAGACCAATATTATAAGAACCTTTGCATGTCTCCTATTTATATCTACAGAATCTTGTTCACTTCTAATTTGTTCTTGGAACTTGCTGAAATTTTTTCCAAGTATCTAATGTCATGACACATGATAAAAATCGTAATCGCAATATAAAATACATATTAGAGAAAGTTTCCAAGGGAATCAGATGGTTTTAGAATGCATACACAGCCCTGGTTGGATAGCTCAGCTGATTAGAGCATTGTTCCAATACACCAAGGTTGCGGGTTCGATCCCCAGTCAGGGCACATAAAAAAATCAACCAATGAATGCATAAAAAGTGCATTCGATGCTTCTCTGTTTCTCTCTCTTCCTTACTCTCTCTCTAAAATAAAAAAGAAAGTTTGAGCATTTATAAAAATACATCCAAACAATACTGGAGAAGTTTTACATTATTTAGGTACATCAAACATCACTTTTGCTATCTTTTATTTTGTTCCTAGAATATTCATTGAACAAAAGTAAGAAAGCTCAAACGTTTCTGTAAGCCAGGAGAAGCTGATATTTATTCGCATGGTTTCTTTTGCCTCCACCTGCTTCTGGACACTCAGCATCAGGCCTCTGTCTGAGATTTAACACATTCCAACACATATTTCCTAAGCAGATCTGAGCATTATGTTTCACTTATCTTGACAGGTTTAGGGCTAGCAGGTAAGTGAATGAATTATGGGGGGTAAAGAACCAGGGCTTGTGAGTCACCCTTGAGAATGGCATGTGTAACAGTGAAAAGTGTGGATTTGACATTTGTCCGCACAGACATTTTTAAGTTTTTTAAAATTTTCTATTGTGCGTGTCCTCTTTCCTGCCAAACACCAACACATTCAACATTGAATCTTCAGCTTTATTATTCTTGAAAGGCTCACCTGTACTCACACAGGAATGAACCGGATCGCTCAACTTTAAATCACTTAAAAGCCCACACAGACACTTCCTTTGCCACAAGAAATGTACAAAAGGCACCCGTAAGAAAGGATATACTTCTAAGAAATGGAAGGAAAAAATAAGAGATGGTCTACGATGGATTTACAAACAGGCAGCATGTCTAATTTTTTCACATTTCTCATTTCGATCTTATTTCCAGTTGGTAAGCAGCCACCAGTACCAAGGGCAAGGAGACAGGGTATGAAAAGTCAGATTAAAGAGGGTCTGTAGTCCTTAAAAGGACTGAGTTTCTTCATTAGCTTAAGAAAGATGTCTTGCACACAAATTATGTATCAGGCACTGACTGAGTAGAGGGATGATTTGGGGGAGAGGTGAGGCTAGGTGAGCAAAGAGGAAAGAGGAAAAGATGGCAGCCTAAACCTAGCTGCTTTGTAAACTTAGTCCGTTTACGTCTCAAAAGTATGGGGTGTTCCTCTCCAACCACATAGTTGTGGGGTGTCTGTGTGTGTGTGTGTGTGTGTGTGTGTGTGTGTGTGTGTGCGCTATAGCATCCTCACTTTTATTTTATTACTCTGAGGTTGAACCCGTGGGCATATGGGAACCCAGAGTGGAGCATCTTAGCTCATGGACACAGAGACAGAAAGACCCACAGAGAAAAGACGTGGGCAAGACAGGGATGCTGACTTTTCACGAAAAACACTCTCTCTCCTCTCAAGCGAGAGCCAGCAGCCAGCATGACCTTCCCTGTGATTTCCAGTTTGCAATGCCAAGGGCAATATTGTGTGTTTTTTTTTTGGGGGGGGGGAAGAAACGATGCAAACAGAGAGAGAGAAAGAATCCCAGTTACCAAACAGCAATGACAAAGAAATGCCACGGGAAGGAGGCTTAGGAGCATCGAAATAGGGGCTTAGAGGCGATTTCAGTCTAATCCACCACCTTCCCAATTAATGAAGAGTGGAGCTAAAATAGCACTTGGCAGTGTCTCTCCAGTTCCCGGTTCCCTGGGAGAAGGCTCAGTGGCATTAGCCCCGGTGTGGATGCCAAATGGACAGCGGCAGGAAGGGAAGCCACAGGCCACTGTGAGGAAGGTGTCTTTACAGGATTATCTACCCGGGCCGGGCCTGACTCAAATATTAATTTCACAAACCACTGCAGCATGTCAGCGCCTTTCATCACTTGAGGTATCACCTCACTGGTAGAAAAACAACCATAAACGCTTAGGTTTCGGTGGCATTGAAACATGTCCTTCGGTTTCTAGGTGTTATTTTAAACATTAGCCAAACCACGCTCATTTTTCAATAAGGAAATGTTTTCTTTTCTCCCAATCACATAAAATGTATGCATTCTTTTGTTTTTCTAACCTATAAACTCACTTTTTAAATAGCAAAGCTCTTTATCAGCGGGTTGCTCTCTACCCCCCTAGTGACATATGTAGAATAGATTATGCAGATGTTTCTACTAAATGCTTTGTCTCCATTCTTACTATTTTTTAAAATATATTTTGTTGATTTTTTTTCAGAGAGGAAAGGAGAGAGATAGAAAGTCAGAAACATTGATGAGAGAGAGACATCGATCAGCCGCCTCCTGCACGCCCCACAGTGGAGATGTGCCCGCAAGCAAGGTATATGTCCCGGAATCGAACCTGGGACCTTTCAGTCCGCAAGTCGATGCTCTATCCACTGAGCCAAACCGGTCTCGGCTCCATTCTTACTATTGACCTCTTCCATTATGCCCTGAAGCAAAGGCAATGCAGAAACATAAAATAATATGTTGTCTTCTGTCTTGATGCTTTTAAGTCCAAAACGGGGAACTTGTGAGAAATGTAAAGTCCCCAGCCCCACCCCACACCTGCTGCCTCAGATCGGCGACCTGTCCAACCAGACTCCCGAGTGGCTCTCACGCAGAGTCCAGCCTGGGCGTTACCATCTGTGCCACAAGCTGGAAACCCCTGAGACATGGTGGTGACAGTAAGCACCCCAAATCCAATCCCGCGCAAGTCTCTCCACCTCCCAGTTTCCTCATCAGTCAAATGGGGATGATGCCAATCACAGCCTCCTAAGACTGTTGGGAGGAGAACATGAGTTAATATCTGAGAAGCATGCAAAGCAGTGCTTAGTATCTAGTTCAGCAAAGTTGTGAAATAAAAACTGGATAAAGATCAGATTGAAGAAGCAATATGATTTCTGAGCGACTCCTGTAACTGGGCAGGAACGTCATTTCTTTAATATGACCCTTACTCCTTTCTCTCCTTTGGATTCAAACTGGCCTCCTCCAGCACCTGACTCAGCCGCCTCCTTCTCGCTTGCACATCCACTCAGTACAATGAGGTTCCAATCAGCACCAAGAACTCTGAGGAAGACTCAGGTCTGTTGAGCCCAGAGACAGAGTTTCAGACAAACCAGAGACAACATCTAGGCCTCCGCTGTTTCAGCTCGGGGCCCAGGAAAGTGGTGAAACCAGAAGCAGCAGTGCCCAGGCTGACATTAGGACCAGATACACTGGTCAAATGCCGCTACCCTAGTGCTGGCCGCTCAGTAGAAACCCTGACCTTCACCGTGACCTTCATTCCCTTTCTTACCATGATTGTCTCTCCCCTCTACAACCCATCCCCTAGACGCCAGCTGGGAGCCAGGTCACTGAACATGGGTTCACCTGTGACTCCTGTGTGTCCCTTCCCCCAAATAAGCACTTGCTTCGCTGCAGACTCCTTCCTGCATGTGTCTCATTGGGCTTCGGTGCCCGCAGCAAATGGAGCCCTTTCCTCGGGTAACAGTCTTTGTCCTTCTGCCAGCTTTCAACCAAAGGGATGAGTCTCCATGTCCATCCCTTCTGAGACTGGGCCGTCCTATGTATCCTTCCAGATCAGGCCAGTTAGGGCCTGGCGCCCTGGGCCAGGGCTCACCTTGATGCCAGTCTCTACGCTGCTGTGGGTAAGGATTTGATTCTTTTTTTTTTTTAATATATTTATTGATTTTTTTTTTTTTTACAAAGAGGAAGGGAGAGGGATAGAAAGTTAGAAACATCGATGAGAGAGAGACATCGATCAACTGCCTCCTGCACACCTCCCACTAGAGATGTGCCCGCAACCAAGGTACATGCCTTTGATCATAATCGAACCTGGGACCTTTCAATCTGCAGGCCGACGCTCTACCCACTGAGCCAAACTGGTTTTGGCTGATTCTTTCTTTTCAGTGACTTAGGTGACCAAGGAAAGATTTCTCTCTGGTAGAGAAACTACCAACATTTTATATTCCTAAATAATTTAAAAAGGAAAGGGTAATAAGTGACTCAGGCTTGCTTTAAAATGGCCCCCTGCTTACTTGCTATGTCCTACTAACATGCTATTTTTAATGGGTTATAAAAAAATGTTTAAATCCTCACCTGAGGACATTTTCTCCATTAATTTCTAGACAGTTTGGAAAAAAGGAGGGTGAGGAGGGGGAAAGAGAGAGAGAGAAACAGTGAAATGAGAAACACATAGGTAGGTTGCTTCCTGTACACATCCCTATGGGTGCTCGGGAACCTGCAACCCAGGTGTTTTTTTTTTTAATATATTTTATTGATTTTTTTACAGAGAGGAAGGGAGAAGGATAGAGAGTTAGAAACATCGATTAGCAAGGAACATTGGTCAGCTGCCTCCTGCACGCTCCCTAGTGGGTATGTGCCCGCAACCAAGGCACATGCCCTTGACCGGAATCGAACCTGGGACCCTTCAGTCTGCAGGCTGACGCTCTATCCACGGAGCCAAACCGGTTTTGGCTCAGGCGCTCTTGACAAGGAATCAAACTCATGACCCCAGACCCTTTGGTCTGCAGGCCAACACTCTAACCAATGAACAAACTCACCAGGGCAGATATTAAAAACACTTAATGCCAATTTGTCCATCATCACAGTCCCACAGTGCCCTTGCAAAGAGATTATCATCTTTGTGGGTACAATAACAACTCTCCCAGTCACTTCCTGAAAAGGTGGGGGTGAGAGGCCTCTTCAAAACCACAGTCCTGCACTGGCCGTAAGCATTTGAGAAATCTATATTTCTAAAAATAAATGTCTGCAACTTTAATAACAGTCCTTAAAAGTCTAGTTGATATTGTCATTACATAATACTTCACATTTTACTGTAACCAGTATGATAACCAAGGTAATTTCTACTACAATTTATATATATTTATCGGTTTCAGAGAGGAAAGGAGAAGGAGAGAGATAGAAACATCAATAGTGAGAGAGAAACATTGATCGGCTGTCTCCTGCATGCTCCCTCCTGGAGACCAAGCTCACAACCCAGGCATGTGCCCTTGACCAGAATTGAACCCAGGACCCTTCAGTCCTCAGGCCCAAGCTCTATCCACTGAGCAACACCAGCTAGGGCTGCCGTTTATATTTGCCTCCAATTTCTACAAACACACGTACATTTGTACTTTTGCCAATTGTCAATTCATGTTCATTCAGTTCTCTCCCTGCCCTGGTTGAAGGTGTGGTCCATTTATTACATGTATTTAAGATGCACAAATATCTACTTAGCAATGAAAACAATTCATTTCAGTAATACATGCCTTGCTTCTTGTAAAACTGCTCATTTCACATGTTTTATTAGAGAAATTATTCACATTGGAGAGCCTTCAAGGCAATAAACCAAATAAAGGGACCTCAGAACAACAGAATAATAAAATCAGATCCTTTGAATGGGTTAAGAAGCAGTTAGAGTCTGTGGCCTGACAATGTCACAAAACCAATGAGCCACAGAAAGTTAGAAATAATGCTCATCACTGTTAGATACTGTAAATCTCTTTCCTCAGAAGTTGGAAAGATGAGCTACAAAAAGCATCTTTCTCTACAGGTGAATGAAGTCACTTCCAAGGGGAGAGAGCAGAGGTAAAGAGAATTAATGGCCAAAACCGGGTTGCTCAGTGGATAGAGCATCGGCCTGAGGACTGAAGGGTCCCAGGTTCAATTCCAGTCAAGGGCATGTATCTTGGTTGAGGGCACATCCCCAGCGGGGGGCGTGCAGGAGGTGGCTGATCAATGTCTCTCTCATCGATGTTTCTAACTTTCTATCCCTCTCTCTTCCTCTCTGTAAAAATTCAATAAAATATATTTAAAAAAAGAGAATTAATGTCATGCCCCAAACTCTAAAACACGATCCCATGCCTTTTGCCCATTGGAGCTCCGTGTTGAGTGGGTGATGTGGTGTCTGTGTGTTTTTCTGGGGAAGCACATCAGCCTAGCACACATCTCAGGGCAAATTCTGGGGCAGGGAGTTGCCTTCAAAGTAGAAAGTGGAGTAAGCATTTCAGGAATGTGAACACCCACTGGGAAGGGCAGGTCTTTGTCATTCAGCCCTTATTCTCAGCTGCTCTACTTAAAGGACATTTTGCTGGGAAGTCCCCTGCAGTGAAAGAGAAGGGCTGGAGAGGGAGAAAGAAGCACTTCTCTCAGGACCAGGTCAACTTGTAGAGAAGCTAGAGAGAAAGGATGAAAAAGTACCGTATTTTCCTGCTTATAAGACGACTTTTTAACCCAAAAGTCAGGGGTCGTCTTATACACCCACCAGGTGTCATCTTATAGGGCGAGTATATCCCAAACTCTATATTTTAACTGGAAAAGTTGGAGGTCGTCTTATACGCCGGAAAATACGGTAGGTTGGATCCCACATCTCAAAAAGCTCCTTCCCTTCCATGGCTCCAAATCACTGTTCTCCAATTTTAAATATGAGAACGCATGCTCAAGAAGCTTTCAGAATACAGATCCTCAGAAAGGCTGAACATGTGACCTGAGACTTGTATAAATTATAACTTCTGTGGATTTCAAATCTGTGGATTTCCCTGTGAAAGTCTGTCATCCTGGGTTGAAGAATCGGGTCAAGCATTTAAAAATCTGATGAAGGTGATCAAACACCTTGTGATAATAATACCTACCTATCCTAAAATAGCATTACCCTAGAAGGCAAAATTCTATGACTAAGAGCAGCTTCATTTTCAGATATAGTAGATTGTCAACTTTCAAAAGGGAAGGTGGGGGAGGGGTAAGAGATCAACCAAAGGACTTGCATGCATGCATATAAGCCTAACCAATGGACAGGCAATAGGGGGTGAGGGCATGTATGTGTATGGGGAGTGGCCAGGGAGGTGTCAATAGGGGAAAAGAAGACATATGTAATGTTATATGTATTATTTCAAACAATAAAAAAATAAAAAGGTATATATGTATAGTAGATTATCGCTAAAGCTCTGTTCCACCTGTTGGAACCATACAATACATTTGAACTTTCTTTTTTTAAAAAAGGCAAACTACATTAGGGATGTTTATTCAATCTCTGAGTCATCTCTTTATCAGTTGGTTTGAAAGATATAAACGTACAAGAATCTCCTGATTCCAATCTGTGTAATGGGCACAACACCAGTTTATAATTACAATTTGCACCTCAAATTAAGGGAAGAACGAAGATATACTATATTGTCATCTATCCATATAGATCAGTGGTTCTCAATCTTCCTAAATGCCGGGACCCTTTAATACAGTTCCTCATGTTGTGGTGACCCCCAACCATAAAAATTATTTTCTTTGCTACTTCCTAACAGTAATTTTGCCACTGTTGTGAATCATAATGTAAATATCTGTGTTTTCTGATGGTCTTAGGCGACCCCTATGATGGGGTCAATGGACCCCCAAAGGGGTCGCGACCCACAGGTTGAGAACCGCTGATATAGATCCTTGCAGATGGCATGTAGACAGTTGTCTAAGGCTTAGAGCTTTGCTGTGGGCACAACTCTCATGCACTTCTTATCCAAACCGAGGTTTAAAACCCTGTGCTTTACATCCTTCGAATATTTGTCTGATAGTGTCATTATGTGGACTGCTGATAACATTTGAGAGAGCAGTGCTATGGCAGTTCAATGCAGTTCAGCCAACGGCTGAAATGGCTTCCATTTTTAGAGTGTGTTGGCATGGGGATACACATGATCTTTGGATTCAGCATGACCCAAGTTCACCACCGCTTATGAGCTGCGTGACCTTGAACAAGTATCTTCACCCACCTAAGCATCCATTTCCTTCAGTCTCAGGAAGGGAGACTAAGAGCAGCTGCTCCCAGGGCTGCTGGGGAGGTGAATGGCCTTGTCTGTGTAACACACTCAGCACAGTGCCTGGAACACAACAGGCGCTGCATCTGTGATAACTTATTTTTTTTAATATATATTTTACTGATTTTTTACAGAGAGGAACAGAAAGTTAGAAACATCAGTGAGAAAGAAACATCGATCAGCTGCCTCTTGCACACCCCTCCCACTGGGGATGTGCTTGCAACTTAGGTACATGCCCTTGACAGGAATCGAACCTGGGACCCTTCAGTCCGCAAGTTGACGCTCTATCCACTGAGCCAAACCAGTCAGGGCTGTGATAACTTATTTTATTATTAACTCCCACCCTACCTTTCCCACGTGAGTGTAGCCTCTTCAAAAATATTCAGCTTCAACAAAGATTCTCTTACAATTCTCAATTCTCACAGCACTATCAATAATGTCCTGGGACACAGCTATTGCATAATGTGCTAAATAAGAACAAAGTGGACCTGACTAATCCGCAAGCATGTCCATGCATGTCTTTGTGGTGGCCATTCAGTAAGCGATGAAATTGTTCCTGCTGTGGTTTCTTTTCTTTCCTTAAATATGTACCAATCCATCTTTCTTCACTAATGTTAAATCTAATCCACGTTAGCTGTTTGCTTTATGCAGTTACCGGTGTGTATTTGCATTCTACGGCTTTCAAATATGTACAAAATAAACAAGTGTCATGCATGAACTGATTGTGGAGTGCGGGGAGCAGGCGCGATGTGACAATGCCTCAGCTCTCAGGTACTGGCTGGGAACCACCGGTTAGTGGGTTTTTGTGGCAGAAGAACCAGCCCATCCTACAGTGTTGACTTTTGAGTCCTGTTCTGCACACTTTACAACACTCTCACACACATGGTTCTCTTTGTTGTTTGTTTCAATAAATTGGTTCCTAAGAATATATTATAGTCAAGATTCTTTTTAAAAATATATATATTTTATTGATTTTTTACAGAGAGAGGGATGGAGTTAGAAACATTGATGAGAGAGAAACATCGATCAGCTGCCTCCTGCACACCCCTTACTGGGAATGTGCCCACAACCAAGGTACATGCCCTTGACCGGAATCAAACCTGGGACTTTTCAGTCTGCAGGCCGATGCTCTATCCACTGAGCCAAACTGGTTTCAGCTATAGTTTTGATGACTGAGTAATCCTTTGCAACTTGGCGTGTTCGCTTGGCTAAACCTTGTCATGTTTCCATCAGCATGACTTCTAAGGAATACATTCCCAAATTTGCCAGAGGTGAGTAACTAAGAATCATTACTACAAAATCATCACTCCAAGAGACACAGACACGGTGACATAAGACCAAAAAGCTTTCAAAACCTTGGCAAGATACTTGGGTCCCAGCAGGTATAAGAATAGGACAGCCAGACTCTTAACCTGCCTCTTAAAATTAGCTGGAAGGAATACAAAAATTATTTGACATTCTCCCCAAATTTGGCTGTCAAAAACCAGTGGAAAAATCCAGCTTTGTCTTTGCACTTCTTCAAATCTAACTCCATTTAGGCCATTGGATTAAAGAAGACTAGCTAGGTAGCCCTCAAAACAGGAAGAGGAAATGGACAAAGAATTTGACTTTATAATGGAGCATTAACAGAAGATAGGGAAAAAAACATACACACAATGGATTGTAAGCCAAAGCAAGTATGGTGTATACCAATCAATTTCATACAAAAAAAGGCTCTTAAAAATGAATTACACTTGAAACTATATAATTTTATTAACCAATGTCACTCCAATAACTTTAATAAGAAATAAAATAAATCAAAGAATGCCTAGAATGCCAGCTTTCAATGGCCAGACAATACTAATTGTTCACATAATAAAAAAAGATTTTATTGTCTTTTCCTTAAATTAAATCAAGCTTTGTATACAAAGACTGCCCACAATCACTGGGGCTAATGAAGTATTTTTCAGTGTTTAGCAAGAATAAAACCTGTTGCAAATGTTTCAATAGTGGGAAGGATTTTATTAGGAGCTCCAATTAGTGCAGTGCCAGAGAGAAGTCACACGGCTCAGCTAGAGCCCACGTTTGCAGGTAAAAATACAGATGCAGCTGCCACATACTTTGCAAAAACATTCATCAAGATCATGAAAACAACTGAGAACTGACTACAGCAGAGGTAAGTCTCTCCCTGCCCGACCTTAAACTTCAGTCACCTTTGATTGCTTTTACTCCCATCCTAGGCCACTCCCATTCCAGTTTCAGTTTAATAGCTCTTACCCTACTCGAAGTTTCTTTTTTCTTTTTTAAAAATATGTTTTATTGATTTCAGAGAGTCAGAGAGAGAGGGAGAGAGAGAGAAACATCAATGATGAGAGCGAATCATTTATCGGCTGCCTCCTGCATGCCCTTTACTGGAGATCGAGCCCTGACTAGGAATGGAACCATGACTTCCTGGTTCATTGGTCGATGCTCAACCACTGAGCCACACTGGCTGGGCCCTGATGTTTCTTAAAGAGAACGTTGTGCTCCACCAGACCAAGACTCATTTGGGGCAAGTGGTGACCTTGCAGACTCCCCGGGTCCCTGCAGACTCACTGAATCCGAATCATGGCTGCTGGGACCGGGCCTTGGTGTCTATGCACATATCCCCAGCTGACTCTGAAACATCTGTTCTGCTCTGCCCTGACTCGTCTCTCTGCTCCCTGATTCACACCACCCACTCACACCGGATTAATTTTTAGAGCGTAACTCTGATCACATCGTTCCCTTGCCACCTGAAAATGGGTTACCACTCCTAGCAGGGTTCTTACGCCATATCCCAGAACACCAAACCTTTCCCGACCTGGCCTCAACCTACTTTCTAGTCGCGTCACCAGTAACCCATATATAGGTCTAGTGGAACTGCACGCAGCTTGCTTCTGGCAAACCGCGCCCTTCCCCACTTCCTCAACACGTCCTGGGCCCTCTCCCCAGCTGCCTCCCCCTCCCATCTTCCTTCAGGTTGACCCTGACTCTCAGGTGGAAAACTTCAGCATCTCTGTTGCATCTGGAAAAAAGTTCCTCTCCTTTTTTTTTTTTTAAATATATTTTATTGATTTTTTACAGAGAGGAAGGGAGAGAGATAGAAAGTCAGAAACATGGATGAGAGAGAGACATCGATCAGCCGCCTCCTGCACACCCCACAGTGGAGATGTACCCGCAAACAAGGTACATTCCCCCGACCGGAATCAAACCTGGAACCTTTCAGTCCACAGGCTGACGCTCTATCCACTGAGCCAAACAGTTCCACTCCTTTTTAACACCTGGTTCACCAGCCAGCTCTCCTGTGATGTTATCAGACCTGTGAATTCTCTTTCCTCCTCTCAAAATCTGCAACACCTTCTCAGTAACACCTCCATAGTAGTTCTCACATTCTTCCTTCTAGGAAGAATATCAATGTTGACCTGTCCTTTCGCATGGCTGGTCATGCCGGCCCCATAAAAGTGCTTAAAGATGTCTGCATGTGCACCTACAGGCCTGTAGAATTCATTTACAAAGCAAGATCAAATTTCTAATTTATGGTAGCAGCCCTGCACATATGAAGCTATCTCAGCAGGGAGATCATGTTCTATCACCTTGGGATAATTTATTCTACTGATGTCTAGTTTCAAAGGGCTTTTGAAAAGTAAATGGCTACTTTGATTCATGAATAATATGCCACGAGCTATCATTTAAAGTCACAATCACTCTAATAAGAAACTGGTTTTTATTTTCTAATTATAGAAAATTATAATAATTATAGTAATTATATATTACTTCCTTTTTATGGCAAAATAAATGATGGCTCATTATATAACGACTAGAGGTCCAGTGCATGAAAATTGTGCACTGGGGTGGGATCCCCTCAGCCCAGCCTGGACCCATTCCAATCCAGGATGCCTTGGGGGATGTCCAACTGCCGGTTTTGGCCTGATCCCAGGGACGTCCCTCTCACAATCCAGGACCCCTGGCTCCTAACTGCTCACCTGCCTGCCAGCCTGATCACCCCTAACTGCCCCCCGCTGCTGGCCTGGTCACCCCCAACTGCCCCCCTCTGCTGGCTTAGTTGTCCTTAACTGTGCCCACCCTCACCAGCCTGGTTGCCCTTTAGTGCCCTCCCTGCTGACCTGGTCACCCCATGCAGCCTGCTGGTCAGTCATTTGGTCATCCCTCGCTCATGCCCCTGCCAGCCTTATTACTCCACACAGCCTGCTGTTCGGTTGTTTGGTGAGGGTGTTGTGATCAATTTGCATATTACCCTTTTATTAGTATAGATTAATAGGCCCAAACACAAGGGTTATACTTTTTTTTTTAGCTCAATTATATTATATCAGTTCCTTGTACTTAAACACTATTGGCCATTCATATTGTGGCCTTTTCAACATTTGCTGATATTTATAATTCTCCAATGCAAATTTACTTCATATTTTCTAAATACATTATGGAGGGTTGTTATCATTTCAGTTGTTTTTAAAATCAGATTATTATATCTAGCATTAAGCTATAAATAGGGCCTAAAGAAATAAATAAAAATATATAAATATATTTATGAATAAGAAATCATAAAGTACTATTAGAATGAAATGAATACTTTTATTAAAGTGGAGGGCTTTTGAAGTATTACAAATCTTATATGTTTTATAATTATTTTATTTATAAAGAACAATGATCTGGAAATATATTTACCAAACTAAAAGTTATTTTACACTAAAAGGGAATACATTAAAATATATGAATTATGCTGAAACCGGTTTGGCTCAGTGGATGGAGTATCAGCCTGCGGACTGAAGGGTCCCAGGTTTGATTCCAATTAGGGGCATGTACTTTGGTTGCGGGCACATCCCCAGTAGGGTGTGTGCAGGAGGCAGCTGATCAATGTTTCTCTCTCATCGATGTTTCTAACTTTCTATATCTCTCCCTTCCTCTCTGTGAAAAATCAATAAAATATATTTTAAAAATACATATGTATATGAATTACCTCTTCTCAGAGTCTAAACAGTGACCCCCATTCAAGAACCATGGAGAACCAAGATTCCTAGTATACCTGGCCTCCTGGGTCACATCCTAAAATCAAGGAAACTCAGAAAGGAGGAGCCTGTAGGGACATCGCATTCAACATTCTCTTTCCCACACCACCAGCCCATGGCCTTGGCCTTTGTAGTGACACCTCTACCTTTACTGGGTGAGTGAGTGGCTTTGAACAAGTCACTCACTGCTGTAAGTCTCCATTTCCTTATTGCTAACATGGGGACAATGAGAATGTCTTCCAGCTTTTTAAGGTGATCGTGAGGGTTGTGTAGGATAAAAAGAAACCTATAAATCTTACCTATTTTATTATAATTTCCGCATGAAGTCTCCATCAGAGGAACTAGAGAAACAGCCGACACCCTGCCTCCGATGTGTGGGAAACAGGCACACCTACCTAGAAACTTAGTTTCCAGAAACCTCCTGCTTCAAATCCCACCGGCTGCCCCAACCCCATGAGAGCTTTCTGTGACTCAGTAGAGCAGCAGTTCTCAACCTGTGGGTGGCAACCTGTTTTCTGATGGTCTTAGGCTCTACAGCAGTTGAGAATTGCTAGCAGGGTCACCTAAGACCATCAGAAAACACAGATATGTACATTACGATTCACCACAACACAAGGAGCTGTATTAAATGGTCGCGGCATTACAAAGGTTGAGAACCACTGCAGTAGAGCCTCTCTGCCTCTTGTCATCCATGCCATTGTAAAGAGGATGATGGCTACTGAAGCCTACACATCTCCCGGAGGAAAACTCTGTGCCTTATTTGTCATTGGTGCCTCTGCATGATTGACTGCATTAGGTGCTTTCCTGAGAGCAGATGTGAATGGGTTATACAATACATGAGCCCTGGGGCAGTGAGGAAAGAGGCAAGGACAAGTTGGAGGTGGGGAGTGATCAAACACATATTTCCACTCATCAAAATTCCTTTAAAAATAGACATCCCCAACCAATGAAGGAGGAAAACAAAATAGACTTCCTGAAAACAAACAAACAAACAAACAAAACCTAATGTCTTATCTTGCGTTAGTGATTACATTCTAATGTGAGATAAAATTCAAGAATTTTCCACGTGGGCACCTGATAATTTACAAGGTTGACCACAGGAGATTGATGAGTTGGAAGGTCAAAAACAGTCAAATACAGGCGAATTCAGAGATTGGCACAATGAGCCTGTTAGCCATCTGATATGAAAATCTCATATCTGTATAAACCCAGGATCACAGTCAGGGAGACGACATGTCTACACTGAGAGGTACGTGGATGCTGAGATTGATTGAGAGAAGAGCAAGATCTGGACTTGATCTCATTCCTCAAACTTCCTCAAGAACTACCAGCAGCATCCGGATGAATCCCGTCTCTTTCTCCCAAGCCTTTCATGGTAACTGGACACAGCTGAACTTACTTAAGTGCCCACATAATGCACCAGCCTACATTTACTGAACATACTGATTATGTGCTCTGAGCACCTGACATGGAAAAACATTAAATCTTCACAACAGATCAAGGTCTGTCCTTTTCAGAATACCCATGTGATATTGTATTTGGCCACGCAAAAGCAGAGAGAGGTACCCAAGGTCACACAGCTGCGTGGCAGAGGGAAGAGTCACACACCGACCAGGAGGGTGCCTTCTTAGTCATGACACTGAGCTATCGCCCTGATACAGAGAGACAGAGAGGAAAAGTCTTTGACCTTGAGAAAAGCAGCACGAACATGCAACAAACACAAGATATTAGCATTGCACTGGGTCTCAGAATTAAAATTGGTATTTTTAGAAAAATCAGTGAGAGAGAGAGCAATGAGAAAATCAATGAAGGGAAACTAAGTAGAGAAGAGGGAATTTGGCACAGGCTGCGTCGGTGTCCAGTGAGGATAAAAACCAGCAAGAACTACCAAGCAGAGGCAGGCGTTCCCAGGGGCTCCAGTGGAGAGATGGCTGCCTTTTGTGCTACTCCCCCACTCTCCGCCCCCCTAAAAACAGAGACGGATAAAGGATACACAGGAAAGCCAGCATAAGAAGGTGTAGACCTGATCACTTCATCAGTGTCAAGCATCAATCTAAAATGCCACAACTAGCTGCCAGATAATATGCTAGATTGTGCCACTAGAGGACAAAGCAGGCCTGTATGTTTTAGATTTTTTACAGTAAATAATAGAGTATTTTGCCTGATATTAAAAAGAAAGCACAGTAAAATTGTATAGTGGTCACACAATGTATAATTTATACATAATTATTTAGAATTTAAATAAAAACACTCTACTAAAAATGTCATGCAAAAATGCACATGCATTATAGAACAATATACATAGAAGAAATTATAAGGAAAAGTAATTACTTATCCTATTCTATCCAGAGATTATAAAGCTATATTCTTCCAAACATTTTTTTCCGTGTGAATCCGTGTAATGGATTTTTATTCATGTCCTAGAAGCCCAGTGCATGAAATTCATGCATGGGGGGGGTGGGGGAGGGTCTCTCAGCCTGGCCTGTACCCTCTTCCTCTATACAGGACCCCTCAGGATGTCTGACTGCTGCAGGGATAGAGCCTAAACCAGCAGTCAGACATCCCTCTCATAATCCAGGACTGCTAGCTCTTAAACTTCATCTGTCTTCCAGCCTGATCCCCCCTAAACACCCTGCCTGTCTGCCTGATCACCCCTAACCACCTCTGCCTCTTTGATGCCCCTAACTAACCCCCCTGCCAGCCTGATCACCCCTAACTGCTCTCCCCTGTGGGCCTGATCATCCCTAACCACCTCTGCCTCAGCCCCCGCCACCTTGGCTTTGTCCGGAATGACATCCTGAAGATGTCCAGTCTCATTAGCATATTACCCTTATATTATTATTATATACCGGAAAGCTCTTATTACCTAAGAGTTATTGAATCATCCCTCCATTCCTAAGAGGAAACCTACTGATGTTATATTATTCTTTTAGTCAACTGCTACATTGCGTTTATTCTAGATGACAGGGAATAAGATGCATCTGTGTTTCTTTCTTTAACCCCGATTCTCACATATGCTTCAGTAAGGAAACAGGTCTGTGTAAGAATGCTCTCCTTACCTACAATGGCTTGTCTTGCCTCGGCCATAGAGTCTGTGAAGGATTGTTACAGGACCACGATGCTATTGTCACAGTGGCCCATGCCCTGCCTGAGCTCTGGAGAACTTCTTCTCAACATCCTTCACCTGAGCTGACCCAAATGTCACTCTTACTTGGCAGATATCTGGGTGTGTGGGTGGACTATGACTATTTTCAAGTTTACTGAAGTTGTTTTTACTCTTACTTTTCCATCCTTTTTTGTTTTTGTTTTTGACACATCTCAGGGAAAGATATATAAAGCAATATCCTTCAAAATCTTTTACCAGAATGCTTACACCAGCGGTTCTCAACCTGTGGGTCGCGACCCTTTTACAGGGGTCGCCTGAGACTATAGGAAAACACCTATTTCCCATGGTCTTAGGAACCAACACACCACTCCTCGGTGTAGCAAAGTGTAGCCATGGAGTTTACTGTTGTCATATGAAGACTGTTACCCATGCTACACCACGATTCAAGACAACATTTCATTTATTTGTAATTAGAAATAAATATTTCACAATATATAATTACATATTGTTTTTGTGATTCATCACTATGCTTTAATTATGTTCAATTTGTAACAATGAAAATACATCCTGCCTATCAGATATTTACATTACAGTTCATCACAGTAGCAAAATTACAGTGATGATGTAGCAACGGAAATAATTTTATGGTCGGGGGTCACCACCACATGAGGAGCTGTCTCAAAGGGTCGCGGCATTAGGAAGGTTGAGAACCACTGGCTTACACCATTATTCTAACGGCTACCTACTATTTAATTAAACGGTTATGCTTGATTATCCAACCAACCTTCTCCATTTACATAGTTAGGCTGTTACAAACTTTCACTGTGACAAATACCTCTGAAAACAGGGAGCATTTAAGCATGCCAGTGCTGGAGAAAATCCAACTCCATCGCACTAACTGATGAGTCGCAGAAAAGTAGAAGCTTGTAGACTAGCGGAAAAGGTCCTAACTAGTGCTACTTTGATGGGGTGAACTGCTCAGGCAGAAAGGAGAATAAAGGGAACTGAGTCACTGTAGCAAGTTCCTCTTATTTAAGATCCTCTTCTCTTTTCCCGTCCCACACTCTCGCTCGCACAGGAGCTGCTGGGCAATATGGCTGGGGGAGGTTAGAACACCTCTCTCGGTGGCTGGGTGGGATGCCCGACTTGGCAGCAGGCAGTGCTCTATGTTTGCGTTCCTTTCTGTTCTCACTTCGTTGAAAATCTGGGGCTGCCATTTGTAATCAAGGGGATGCATTTAGGTCCAATTTATTTTCCGAGAGAAATTCTTTTTATGCCACATGGAACTCAACTACTATACATCAGGATTCTGGGGCTGATATGTCAATTTCATTTTAGGTAGATGGCTACCCAGAATTAAAGAGGCTAATGCCTACCCTGGGTTTGTATATGTTTTGTTTATGATGACAGCAACATTTTAAAATAAATTAAAAATTATTGATTTTTTACAGAGATGAAGGGAGAGGAATAGACAGTAACATCAATGAAAGAGACATCAATCAGCCGCCTCCTGCATGCCCCCCACTGAAGATGTGCCCACAACCAAGGTACATGCCCTTGACTGGAATCGAACCTGGGACCTTTCAGTCCACAGGCCAATGCTCTATCCACTGACCCAACCCTGTTTCGGCAGGAGCACCTTCTGAGACAGCAGCTGTCCATCTACAGCTCCTCCTCATACACAGTCACTCAGCTAGTTATTCACAAAAGCAAACCCAGAAAAGCCCAGTTTCAAATGCTTTCTTTTTCCATCTTTCCTTCTAATAGAGATCACGGGGATTTGCTAGCCATTGGATGGGATTACTAAAGAAATATATAATAAAGAAATAATCTGTGAATCCTCTTGGTTATCTGAGAGAGGCTACTCATAATCTCGGAAAACCCTTTTCTACCAGGAAATTCCATCTACTCTCGTTTATTTTTGAGTTCTAATCTTTTGCAGGCTGTAAGTAAGAATCCACTAATGTGCAAACCTTTCATCCTCTTAACGGAAAATCAATCCCGAAAATGAGTTCGGGTAATAAATGGGTCTAAACAGACAGAGGGACAGGGCATAAATTGTCGTTTGAAAGCGGCAGAAATAGAAGCGAATGGGGCCGTTTTGTCTGAGAAATCTGCAGTTAACAACGTACCCAATAATTCTCATCACCCATGAATATTTGATAGCTTTGGGTCCAGCAAGAATCCCATGTGCGATCCCGAGGGATGATAGGGGGACAGCAAAGGGTGACCAGCCACTGGGACTGTCTGAACCAAACATGAGTTACAGTCATCACTGGAGACAGTTACTGAAGACGGAATAAAAGATGGAAAAATCTCAGTTGAATCTATTATTTTTTTCTTATATACAATCTTTTTTTAAATATATTTTATTGATTTTTTACAGAGAGGAAGGGTGAGAGATAGAGAGTTAGAAAGATCGATGAGAGAGAAACATCGATCAGCCGCCTCCTGCATGCCCCCTACTGGGGATGTGCCCGCAACCAAGGTACATGCTCTTGATCGGAATCGAACCTGGGGCCTTTCAGTCCTCAGGCCGACGCTCTATCCACTGAGCCAAACCGGTCTTGGCTTATATACAATCTTTCATGTTGCACCAGTTTGTTTATTTGCTAGTTGGAAACTGCAGTCTAAATATTAAAGCATGCTGAACAAGAGAATCAGTACACATTTGCCCTTAAGTTTATTTCTTTACAATAACGTTGTAAATTGTGTTCTATTCGATGAAACCTGATTTAAAAAAACATCTCGAATAATAAAATTTTTAAGTTAAGAAATTGATGGGGGAGCAAATCCTTTTTTTTTTCTGATAATATTCCAAGTAGATCATAGTACATTACCTATTTTTAAAAAATATGTTCTTATTGATTTCAGAGAGGAAGGAAAAAGGAAAGGTAAATAGAAACATCAGTGATGAGAGAGAAACATTGATCAGCTGCGTCCTGCATGCCCCCACTGGGGATCGAGCCCACAATCCTGGCAGGTGTCCTTGATAGGAATTGAACTCAGGACCCTTCAGTCCTAAGGCTGACGCTCTATCTACTAAGCCAAACTGTCTAGGCCACATTATCTATTCTATATATATATTAAATGGTTTTTACACCATGTTAAAAAGGCAAACACAATTATTCTCATAATAATGACAAATGTATTTTCTTTTAACCACAAAAAAACAATAATTAAACCCCCAGATCCCAAAAAAACATGAGCCTCCTATATGTTCTAAAAATCATTACTTCTCTTTAAAGAAATCCTGTCTGACACCTGCTGTGTGTAAAATACCAATCATACCTTTGTCATCTGGTCCTCGCTTTCCTAACTGGTCTGTCTCTAATCTCCAGCTGCATCATTTGCTCCAGCTGAAATAAATTATAAGATGTGTCTGACCTATCTTAAGGATTCCTGCCTTCACCCATTGACTATATTGCTCTTTAAATGAGGCATATGCCCTCCTAGTAATGTCTGACATCATTACTTTATCATGAAGAATATCAAGCCGAAACAGTCAACTAGGCTTTTATTATATAGATTCTTAACCCTCTATTCCCTTAGATTCCAAATCATCTTCTTTCCCAGGTTTTTGTTTTTCTCTTACCCTCTGTTATGGTCTCCCCTGTGTCTTCTCTCCTGTTTCTACAAATATTGGGGAGAAAGGGTTGCTGCCTTCTCTACTGACAACCTCCCTCTAGGAGATCCCATCCAGATAAATGTCATCTCTTTGGTCCTGAATCACAACATTGATTTTCAGTCTTGAATTCTCCCCTGGGTTCCAGCCTATTTGACAGAACTGCTTTCTTTCTTTTTTTTTTTTAATATATTTTGTTGATTTTTTATAGAGAGTTAGAAACATTGATGAGAGAAAGACATCGATCAGCCGCCTCCTGCACGCCCCCTACTGGGGATGTGCCCACAACCAGGATACATGCCCTTGACCGGAATCGAACCAGGGACCTTTCAGTCCGCAGGCCGACGCTCTATCCACTGAGCCAAACCGGTTTCGGCAGAACTGCTTTCTTAACAGCTCCTAACTGGATACCCCCTAACATCTCAAAGTGAAATTTTCTAAAGTACGTCATTGATTCCACACCTCACCCTGTAAGCCCCACACACATTGGCCAAATCTGTATCACAGAGCAATATGCGTGTTGTTCACGTGGTCTGCAATGCCTTTCCCCATTTCAAGCCCCATCCTTCTTGGGCGGCTCTGATCCATGTGCCCCCTTACTGGGTACATGCCCTTAATCCGAATCGAACCCGGGACCCTTCAGTCCGCAGGCCAACACTCTCTCCACTGAGACAAACCCCGTCTTAGCCACTTAGCCTTCTATTATAGAGAAAGGGCGAATATATATTTCTCCATTTTTTTTCTGAGACTAGAATTGATCCACGAGCTCTCTCTTAGTAGCAGGATCACTGAGTTGGTAAAGTAATAACAAATATACTGCCCCTTTATTGCACCTAAACAAGTGAGAGAGGAAATATTTCCTGAGGCCCCGGGAGGAAAAAGCTCATGCGTGGAGCTCAGATTCAGGAACTGAACATACACATTAAAATATTAAAACCATTCTTCTTTACATAATTCAGTTACTTAAATCTCATTGGTCATTTTTTCACAAACTCAATGGTCTGTTTGCAATATCTTCTTAAAATAAATACGGTTTCAGCTTCAGGATTTTCAAAATAACACAGCATGCTCTGAATTTGGACAGTGTATAGTCTTCATTTGTGGAGTTAAAAGAAAGCTTACCATTTGTAGATCACAAAGGGGAAAAAAATGTGGCAATTATTCACCGCTATTGATAGCTAATAACGGCTTCCAGGAATCTGAGTAAGTCTGCTTTCGTTATGCAGAAAGAGAATCAGACAGACTGAGTGGCAGGAACGTGTACACACTCGTTCGATATTCTGTCTATTTCGGACAGATGACACACTGACCCACAAGAGCATTTTATGGCATAATAAGTAGTATTATTTCTCATGTAGCTGGTCTCTGTTAGCCCAGATGCTCATCTGTGTCACAGAGAGCAGAAGACTTAGTAATTTCAAATGATGTCATTCTCTTTTGTAAGAGATCAGAGCGCTCTTCTCTGCCTCTCATCATATTCAAGACAAAAACGAGAGCCAACATAAGGATGTGACTTTCAAAGTTCATCTGACATTTATAAATAAGCAACACAGTCCAGGAAAGTTCACCTTTTCTTCAACTGAAACAGTTCACAGGAAAGAAAAAGCATCATTCTGAATGTATTTAAAGCACCGGGTCCATGCCCTGTGAATCTCTCTAATTGTCATAAATTTTTGACTGGAGAACCCACTTGCTAATAAATACTCTACAGGCCCGCCCAGTTAAACATCACTGAGGATTGCTCTCAGAAGTGCTTGGAATACAGAGGGAGATTTTTTAAAAATCCTATTTGGATCTTTTTTTTTTAATTTCTTTATTGATTACGGTGTTACATATGTGTTCTTATTCCCCCATCTTCTTATCTGATGCCATGAGGTTATCATACCACCACAGGCTTTCTGGAACTCCTCCTTCTTCCCTCTCTTGACATCTGAGCAATCCTCCACTCAGATTAAAGAACAAAAAAAAAGTAAAATAAAAAAAATTGGTTCCTAAAGGAATAAGTCCTGGAGAATTTTTATTGAAATAAAGTGATGGATTTTATTTAAATGCACTACTCCGGGAGGCTGCAGATATTTGAATAAACCAACAGACATTTAAGCTTTGAGCAAAATGAGGTTTTTGCATTAAGCGCATGGAGGCAAATTTATTTGTAAACATTAGATGACATGCAGCACGCATCATGGAATTAGTGCTCTGGACATTATCTGCCATGACCAGATGCATCAGTGTTTTTCTCTTAATTTGCGGATAAGAATGAAGAAGCTACAAAAAGTTGCATGATTTTGGTCAATTACTTTAAGAATCCCAAACTAGTGATTCTAAAACTGATCATTTGTATAACTAGATTTCTTCTGCTTGTCTGTGTTAAAAATTAAAACCCATTGGTATGTTCACTTCAATCAAGTGCATTCAGATATATTATTCTGTTTACATCACTCTATCTTTTACTGTGTGCTTATCAAGAAAGCAACGACAAGCGTGAAATTGTATATCTGTCCTATAGCACAGAAGATCACACGCAAGCACTGGAATAAGGTGCCACTAGTAAACAGATTGGTATTAAATACATAGAATGGCCGACACTGGTTTGGCTCAGTGGATAGAGCATCGACTTGTGGACTGAAAGGTCCCAGGTTCGATTCTGGTTGGGGGCATGTACCTTGCTTGTGGGCACATCTCCACTGTGGGGTGTGCAGGAGGCGGCTGATCGATGTCTCTCTCTCATCAATGTTTCTGACTTTCTATCTCTCTCCCTTCCTCTCAATAAAATATATTTTTAAAAATTACATAGAATGGTATCTCACTGGTAAGAAGTGGAAGACACGGTAAGTGGAGACACAGAACTATCTGGATGATGGAGAGGAACTAGCTGGACGGAACTCCAAAATAACACGGGACTTGAAAAGATTCTGTCATTTATGGGAGAAGATTTGGCAAGTAGCAGCCAAAGCCAGCAAAACCCATGATGTGAGCCAGGACTGGAGGATACATTAAACGTAGTAGCATTCAGCAGGCCCTGACACTCCACATACAGGAACAAAAATAAACAGTTGAACAACAAGGGAATAGATTCGATTTGGCCAAAAACCATAGGAGAGGTGACAAAACAAGACAACAGATGGCGAGGCTTACAGGCACAGCTGTCACTACCCAGGTAAGAAGGAACGGAGAGTCCACAGAGATCTCACCTTTCCAGAGCTTTCTTTTAGACTCAGGAGCAGAAAATGCACCATCTAGGTCATAATTTTTATTTAAAAGACTAGTCAATGGTGATAATTATGATGAAAAGTTTCTTAATTTAAAAAAAATATCTTTTGTGTCTCTTTTATCTTCTACAGAAAATATTGTCATAAATTGTCATAATTTTTTTACTGGAGAATCCACTCGCTAATAAATACTCTACAAGCCCGCCAAGGAAAACATCATTGAGGATTGCTCTCAGAAGTGCTTGGAAGACAGAGAGAGATTTTTTTAAATCCTATTTGGATCTTTTTTTTTTTAATTTCTTTATTGATTACGGTGTTACATGTGTCCTTATTCCCCCATCTTCTTATCTGATGCCATGAGGTTATCATACCACCACAGGCTTTCTTCCCTCTCTTGAAATCTGAGCAATACTCCACTCACATTAAAGAACCAAAAAAAAGAGTAAAATTAAAAAATTGGTTTCTTAATTAAAATGTTTCTTAATTTTAAAAAATGTCTTTTGTGTCTCTTTTATCTTCTACAGAGAATTGGATGCAGAATTTTAGGATGGTTCATGACTAAGTAGAAATGTGGTAACTTTTCTCCCTGATAGTAGAGGTGTTATTTTGCTGGCAGATGATGCAAAAAAGAAACAAATGGATCTGTTGAAAAATGTGACTCTGTAATTTTCTTCTAAGTAATGACAATCTTTTTTTAAAAAATATATATATTTTGTTGATTTTTTACAGAGATGAAGGGCGAGGGATAGAGAGTTTGAGACATTGATCAGCTGCAACCAAGGTACATGCCCTCGACTGGAATCGAACCTGGGACCTTTCAGTCCACAGATCCACGATCTATACACTGAGGCAAACCGGGTTTCAGCAGTAATGACAATCTTTTAGCTCCATCTCCTAGGACCAGTTTCCTCTCTCTTCTCGGTTTTGCCCTCAGGCAATCTACATTCTCCTTGATGTTTAGAGAAACTCAGAGATGGGAAGGAGTTGGAATCGCTAAAGGAAAGTTGTCCTCGAGATGGTTCTTTATTTCATAAAGAAAAATTTGTAATCTGTGTAGTTCTCGGAAATTTAGACTATGAATTTATTCACTGTGAAATTTAAAAGCTAAAAATAGCCACAGTAAAAATGGTATTTCAATAAGGATCTATATGCCCACTAAGGGTATTACAAATAGCTTTTCACTCTTCTTGATAGAAACGATGTTATGATTCTTCTCATGCATTTTATTGTCTTACAGTTGCAAGCCTATAATAAGTCCATCTTGGAGGCTCACCTTCCAGACCTAAGACACCAAAGCGAACTTGGAAATGGGAATGGCGTTGTTGATCTGACGTGGTTCGAGGTGGTGTAAGGTGGGGAAACCTTGTTCATTCAACTGGATAGTACATTCTAGTAATTGACACTAAGCTGGGGAGCACTTGTTTATACAAAAAGCAAGAATGTCGGTAGAAGTTCAAGGAGTTGAATGCCTAAAGCATTTGCTGGCATCTAGAGACTCTATTCATGGGGGATGGTGCCATTTGTCAAGACCATGGGCAATAGCAGGCCTAACGAGGCACAGAGTTAACTGAAGACACTGGGTGTTAACCCTCAACCATGGGACAATCAACACATTTTCGACAAACCCAAGAAGAGGGAGCGATAGGTTGAGGTTGACTTTCAACCAGCAATGCCTTGAGATGTCTGGTAGGGGCAGATGGCTGCCTAATTCCAATGACAAAATGACAGCCGGATAAGGATATCACTTCTTTGCTTTCCTTAAAGGTTCCAGGCAGGATACAGCCCTGCTGAGGGGCACAATTGAAGTTCAGGCCATGGGCAGAGGGACACCTTCAACACACATCGAAAAGGTTACAAATCATGAAATGAGTGGAGAGTCAGGAGACTTAGTTATAGTTTCAGTGGGATTGGAATTTAAACAGTACGGAGAGAAACAGTTCATACAATGAGACCTAAGCATTAGGCACTGTGAAAACATCTAAAAGACCAGTGAGGCGTATCTAGGCCTTACTGATTCTGTACCAGACCGTTAAGGTCCATCATGGGCTGTGTGTAAACGCTCCACGCTCTTTGGAAACATCTCCTGTCTGCACCTGCTGCTTTAGTTTGTCTACCCAGAGGCTCCCTGTCCTGATCATCTGGCCCCTGATTTCCACTCATTTTAGTCCAGTGCTGATGCTCCCACAATGGAGGCCAAAGCCCCGTGCTCCATGGTTTAAGGATAAAGAGCTTCGTGGCTCTTCCACACTCTCCACTCCTCCACCTTCCCAACCCCTTCAGCCCTCGGTGTGAGTGAAACCTGGATCTACCTGCTCTACGTGAAGAATGAAGGCAGAGTTAACTGGCACTATACAGCGGTACCTCAAGATACAAGTGCCCTAACATACGAGATTTTTGAGATACAAGCCATCGAGCGAGTGATTTTTGCTTTGAAATACAAGCAACATTTGAGATAGGAGTCATCACGAGGATCGGCCGGCTGCACACGACCCACCAGTTTACCATGACTCAAGTGTCTCATAGTTTCCCAGGCCTCAAGGTTACGGAACGAATTAAACTCGTATCTTGAGGTGCCACTGTACTTCCTTCCAGCCTACGTTATTCACGTCCTCATTTAAAAACAGACAGCATCTGATTGAATATACTGTATTTTCTGGCGTATAAGACGACCCCCAACTTTTCCAGTTAAAATATAGAGTTTGGGATATACCCACCCTATAAGATGACACGCGACATATAAGACAACCCCTGACTTTTGAGAAGATTTTCCTGGGTTAAAAAGTCGTTTTATACGCTGGAAAACACAGTATGTCTGTTATTTTTAATCCTTTCTGGAAAGAGTCGGATACAGTGGCACCTCAAGATACGAGTTTAATTCGTTCCGTAACCTTAAGGCGTGGGAAACTATGAGACGCTCGAGTCAACGTAAACTGGTGGGTCGTGTGCAACTGGCTGATCCGTGCGATGACTCCTATCTCAAATGTTGCTCGTATTTCAAAGCAAAAATCGCTCACTCGACAGCTCGTATCTCAAAAATCTCGTATGGTAGGGCACTCGTATCTCAAGGTACCACTGTATAGAGATTTCTCATTATCTGAAACCCAACCCAGAGTTGTTTTATTTTTTTATTAATACCTGTCAAGTTTTACCTAGTTACTATTGAGCAGGAGAGAGAGAGAGAAGAATGGAAGGAATGGAGGGAGGGAGAGAGAGACCCGAACCTACTCTAAGAGCTAACTTAGTGAGAGAGGTGTCTCTTTTGTGGCCACTAACCAGGAGCCGAGGGACAAACCAAGAGTAAACATGAGACAGGTCAGAAAGAAGAGGCAGCAGCAGGGGCCAAGGAAGAGAATCAGTGTTTAAACTACAGTAACTCCTGTGCAGGTGAGATCATCATGGCCAAACACATGAGGCCAGACTTACTTTCCCGCCTTCTCACAGCTCTCCACTCCCACGCAGAACAGGAAAATGCTAGCTGAGACAGCTGTCTGCGAAATCCAAGAGACAGAAAAGAAAAGCCAATTGCCTGCACTTTAAATGGGAGCTGGAGAGATTTTCTGGCTTGCCTCCTCGTTCTCAATGGTATAGTCTGCAACCCAGGGACTAAATTCAGCTTTATTACAACACCGGTGGTGTTACATTGCAAAGATGTTTGCGTCTTTTTAAACGACACGTTAGGATGCTCTGCCTTTAGCCCCACGGGGAATCAAAGAGAAGGAGGCATTGGCTCCTGACATAAATCCCCTTGCCAAGTTCTCTTTCAAGACAGACGTGGATGGCGGGAGAGCTGCTCTCTTTACGAGCTGGTGTAATCATTGGGGAAGAGGTTTAGCGGCTTCCTCTGGAAATATTTCCTAGCGATGGAAAATACTCCGTATTTTCTGGCATATAAGACGACCCCCAACTTTTCCAGTTAAAATGTAGAGTTTGGGATATACTCGCCCTATAAGATGACACTCGGTGTATAAGACAACCCCCGACTTTTGAGAAGATTTTCCCGGGTTAAAAAGTCATCTTATATGCCAGAAAATACAGTGTATACTAAGTAGGGAACATATCCACTAAAATAATATCTACCTATCTATGTATCTATCTGTGTATCTATGTACGTATCTATCTATCTATCTATCTATCTATCTATCTATCTATATCTACCCTTCTCATTTATTTATGTGATATTGGAGAGATTATTACTATGTATTTTCCTAAGTTGCTTGAATTTTAAGAAACATATTATTTTGAGAACCTTGGAAAATTAAGCTATTTAAATGTGGGGGAAATTTTGGAAACCCATGGAATATATATTTTTTTAATCCCACTGATAGAAAGCTAAAAATAATCAGTAGAGTTTGGAGGAATATTTTTTTCTTAAAGTACAGAAAGCTTCCCAACCAGCTGACTCAGTTGGTTGGAGTGCCATCCTGAACACCAAGGTTTCGGGTTTGATTGCCAGTCAGGGTACAATACCAGTCTGGACATGTACAGAGGCAATGGACGGATGTTTCTCTCTCACATTGATATTTCTCTCTCTCATTTTCTATCTCTCTATCTTTTCCTCCCTCTCTAAAAACAATAAACATATCCTTGGGTAAGGATTTTAAAAAATAAAAACGAAGTACAAAAAGCTTATCCATTTTCCATTTGGATTTACTTCTTTTAGCCCATGTGGCTAACAATGACACAATCTCTACATTTTCTATGCCAAATTATTAAATACATAACAGCAATGGGGAAATAAAGAAATGGGTTAATGTTTCCTCTCTGAAACCAGAAACAAAAGCTACTTGGCCCTTCAAGGCACCGGTTGTCCTTGAAACGTAAAGCGAGTGTCTAAAAATCCTGCCTCAATCATCTGACCCTCATTAGAAGCTATTTTGGATAACAGGAAATAGTTTTCTTTATCCAACATATAAAAGCTCACATGAACATGTAGCTGGTTACAAGCAACCTTGCCAAGAAGAAATGCATACAGCATTCTGTCCTGTGGTCTGCATTCAAGGCTGGTTCAATATCTTACCTAATAAAAGACAAACATGTAAATTGACCA
Source organism: Lasiurus borealis (assembly GCA_004026805.1). Classification (NCBI taxonomy): domain Eukaryota; kingdom Metazoa; phylum Chordata; class Mammalia; order Chiroptera; family Vespertilionidae; genus Lasiurus; species Lasiurus borealis. Next base: position 90,946 of record PVJN01003856.1, read on the forward strand.
TACCTCTGCTATGCCACCAGCCAATCAGGAGCGATATGCAAATTAACCCCAAAAAGATGGCATAGATAGGCGATTAGTGGAGGGGATGCTTGAGCCGTTGCCATGGCGATGAAGCATGTATTCTGCCCCACCCCTGGTCTCTCTGAGCCTCTGGGCATCATGGAAGGCGGGTCCAGAGCAGAAAGGGGCGTGGCCAGAGTGGAAAGGCGATGCCAGCAGCCAGAGAAAGGAAAGCCCATTTTAGCATGAAGCTCCGTGCATCGGGCTTCTAGTTACCTTTACAATTCTATTTTTGAAACATCAATAACTGAGCCAATTAAAACCAATTACAGCTTAAAATTACACATAGCTCTTTTTGTAGTTTGGAACGTCAGACATAAGAACAATTTTACTTCTCTAAATGCAGGTGTTCAAAGGAAATTTTATAATTGCGAGTAAGGCTTCGGGTTCTGACTAGTCTAAAAAAGGTTTTTACCCAAGCTGGGTTGGCTCAGTGGATAGAGCATCAGCCTGCAGACTGAAAGGGCCTAAGTTTGATTCCGGTCAAGGGCACATGCCAGGGTTGCAGGCTCGATCTTCAGTAGCAGGTGTGCAGGAGGTAGCCACCCCACGAATCTCTGTCATCATTGATGTTTCTCTCCCTCTTCCTCTCCCTTCCTCTCTGAAATCAATAAAAATATATTAAAAAAAAACGAAAACCAACTAAATAAAATGTTCAAGTAATTATTATTGGAGTTATATATGTTCACTAGACTAATGCCTGGTTTTAACTGAAATGAGCAGAGTGTGCTATTCAATCAGTTTATACCGCACCCAAACAAAAGTTAAAACAAAATTCAGACAAGTAGTAATTAACACTTCCTCTTCCTAGATGTCTTAGACACGGAACCAAAGCCGCTTTCCCCAGTAGAGTGACCAGTGGATTAACGTGCCCACTCTGTGCCATAAATGCACCATGAATGCCCTGTGGGGAAGGAGGTGAGCACTCCTCACCCTCCATCTTCACCCCCCGTGGCTGGGCGATGCTTAGAGAGAAGGAGCCACGCTTGTTGTCTGCCACCCAAGGCCTCATCTGGGGAATGACAGAGCTGGGAGCTCATTGGCAGTTCTGTCAGCTGCGGCCTAGTTCCTGACACCTGGCTGAGAATGAATGGGAGCAAGGGCCAGTGTCCTGGCCAGGGCACCGCACAGCGGTGGCAGGGAGGTGCCTGGGCTGCCTGCGTTAGCTCAGGAGGAAACTCAGCCACTTCTACAGCATCTTCTGCGGCCCGTCCAGGGCCTCATGGCACACAGTTCTTCAAACAGGCTTCCAACCTAGTCACTAGCTTTGAAGGGTCAGGACACGACGGAACATAGAAGGTGTTCAATTTGTATTTATTGTGGAGAAGAAATATCTGCTGAGCTGCCGCTCATTCTGCATTATACACACAAGAGATCACACACATGTAAAGAACATAGCTATTTGTATGGCAAAGTTTTCAGAAGAAAAAGAGCCCTTGAGAACAGTGATAGATAGATAGATAGATAGATAGATAATAGATAGATATAGATATATAGATATCTATACAGATATAGATATAGATGTAGATGTAGATATAGATGATATAGATATAGACATAGATATAGATATAGATATAGATATAGATATAGATATAGATAGATATAGATATAGACATAGGTATAGGCATAGATAGATATAGATATAGATATATATATAGATATAGATATAGATATAGATATAGATATGGATAGATATATTGAACATATTTTTATTGATTCCAGAAAGGAATGTAAAGGGAATGAGAGATAGAAACATCAATAATAAGAGAATCATTGATCAGCTTCCTCCTGCAAGCCCCCCTATTTGGGATCGAGCCTGCAACCCTGGTATGTGCCCTGACCGGGAATCAATCCATGACCTCCTGGTTCATAGATCAATGTTCAACCACTGAGCCACACTGGCCAGGCAACGGCCTTATATTTTAAGCTATAGCCTAATAGTTACTATTTGCTAGTTCAAGTGACTACAGCAAGTTAGTAATACCTAGAGAGAAAATTTCACAACAGTATCATTGAAGCAGTTAAAAATGATGAGCTAAATTTCTCTTACTCTGGATCTCATCTTTCTCTCTCTCTCTCTTCAAAGGCACACTGTGAAGAAGGTAAATTTACAAATCTAATATCATTCAACAAATATTCAGTGAACATTTACCATATTTGCTTTTGAAAAAGACATTGGCTCTGCCCTCAACAGCTCCGATGATTTGTAATAAGTGTTCTAATTTGAGGTTAAATACAGAGTGCATAATTTTACATGAACTAAGCACACACTAAATATCAACCTTGCTTTTCAAAAGGAAGCTAAGAAGTAAATGCTTATTAATGAGCCATATAATTTTACCATGAGGAGGAAAGTCCATAAAATTTCAGATAACCTAGGTTTGCGTTTTATTTTGCCTTCACTAAATACATGACTTTGTACAGGTCATTTAATCTCTAATCATTTACTCTCAATTACTCATCTTAAAAACTCAGAGTTACCCAAGTTAATCTTCTTCCTAAAAAACTGTGGGATTCTCTAAGTCTTTCAGGACACTTAGATTTCAATCATTGTGTCACCTAGAAAAATCTAAAAAATACAGATCTTTTTATAGGTAATGTTAAATAGCCAAAGTTGGATTTTTAATATAACTAGCATGCTTCCAAATATTTATAGATATTTAGTGGTTTTATGTGACATTGCTATCATCATAGTAAACTTATAAAAGTATCTTTAAGACTCAAAATCACAAAACTATTGTTTTAAAAGTACAAAGTAGCAACAGAAGAAAATAAACAAACCTTTAAACATACCAGAAATAACATTCCTTTATTGTTTGTCTGTTATTATAGTGGTGAAAGTTATTATTTAGAAAATGAACCCATTTTTTTTCCCACAAAACTGAGACAGGTATTTCTTAGAAAACAGATATAAAACCAAATAGTAAGTGTAACAGAGTGCTATTTGTAGTAGCATGTTTCCAGTCTGATTGAAACATGCTTTCTATGAATTTTTAACATGCATTCATTATACATGTGTACCTACCGACTATAAATATGTAAATTAAAGACTATCAACATCGGAATGCAAAATGACTTCGGAATATCTCTTTCTTCCTGAATGAGACCTAGAAAGAATATCACTGTCTGAGACCAGGAGCCTTGAACTTTTTTTTTTTTTTTTAATATATTTTATTGATTTTTTACAGAGAGGAAGGGAGAGGTATAGAGAATTAGAAACATCGATGAGAGACATCTATCAGCCGCCTCCTGCACGTCCCCTACTGATGTGCCCGAAACCAGGATACATACCCTTGACCAGAACCGAACCTGGCACCTTTCAGTCTGCAGGCCGACGCTCTATCCATTGAGCCAAACTTACTTTTGTGATAAGTTACTTTGAACCCGGGAAGATATGTGGTCTGTGACAAGCACATGCCCAAGCCCCCTTGGGCAGTTGACTAGTATCTTCCAGCACTCAAGGTCCAGCCTCATGCTCTGGTCAGGGGAGAGTTGACATGAGATGGCGAGACCCCTCCTCTTGCCTTTTATTCAACATTGATTCCAGATACAGTTTGGAAATAGCTATGACTCTTAGGTGTTCGGCTTCCTTGCCTTTTCACTCTTTCCCACCTCTGACTTGCTCTTTTGGGGTGGCCCGAAAGTCCTCAGGGGCCCAAATCCTCCTGCTAGTGCTGGCTTTTCAACTCCGAGCAGAATTAAAAGGGTCTGATTGAGTATTGCCCATGACGCTGCACTCAGATGGGCCCCACACCTGACCTAACGCTCTGCTGCACGTTAATTACCCCTAACAACTATTAAACATGTTTTCACTTTGCTGTTGGCCCTGAAAATTATGTAGCAAATCTTGCCTCCTACCCATCATTATCCAGAGATCTTTAGCAAATACTGTACACAAAAGAATAGCCTTGAAGGAACATGCACTAATGTATGAGTATCGAGTTAGACTTTAATTCTCTTAAAGATTGTAGTTCCTCTAATATCCACCTATAACCTTGGCTTTTCACTTCACTGCTATAAAACTGCATTTTATATGCAACATAAGAGCATCAGATTATGAAGTGTAAGTCTTCTTCCTATCCAAACAACCATCCCATATAAAATTAAGGATCTGGGCTTTGAAAACAAACACACACACACAAACATATATATAATTTCAGAGAGGAAGGGAGAGAAAGAGAGAGTACAATGTCAATAATGAAAGAGAATCATTGATTGGCTGCCACCTGCACATCCCACACTGGAGATTGAATCCACAACTCGGGCATGTGCCCTGACCGGGAATCGAACCATCACCTCCTGGTTCACAGGTCAACATTCAAGCACTGAGCCATACCGGCTGGGTGGGATCTAGGTTTTTAAGAGTAAGGTGTTTTCAAGAAGTACATTAAAATAATTTAGACCATTGACTATTCTGCTACCCTGGTTAATTTACTCAATTACCACTGCATATTTTTGTGGAAATGTAATTTATCCATCCAACTTACATTTACCCCTCATCATATCTATTACCCAGTTTATAAACTCCTTGTCAATTCTCATGTCCCTCCAGTGGACTACAGCCCCAGGAGGATGGCAACTCTGCATATCAATCACGTTTATATCTGTAGTCCGAGAACTTGGACACAGATGCTCCCAAAGATATCTGTTCAATGTCAGAATACGCCACTGAATGGACTGAGCATCTACCACATGTCCGGTTTTTGTGCAGCCAGTGCTGGATATCCAACGTTGAAGAAGACAAGACCAAGTGGACTCCTGCCACAGAGAGGAACTGACAGGTCCGCGCCAACCACGAAGGAAGAGGAGAAACGGTCCAGAGATGGAGGACGCAGACGATGCCTTGCCATGTGAGCAGTCAGCAGCTGAGCATCGCTACACGATGCCCAGGACCAAACCAGAGAGGGTCGCACCGGCATCGCCACCATTTGTCCACCATCTGGATACCATTGCTGACGTGTTCACATAAGGAACTGTTTCACATTGAAACTGGGACTCAGAACTATGGGACATTGAAATTGGGACTCATTCTAGCCTACAGGGGCAGGATGTGTTTAAAGACAAGAATCAGGGAATGGGGGGGAAAGCAGATGTAGAGGCAAAGAAGCTATGAACAGACTGTCGTGCTACAGCGGGAAGGCAGGGGAGGTTGGGGGGAGGAGGCTGTAGGAGATCAACCGAAGGACTTGTATGCATGTGTGTGTAGGCATGGCCAGTGGATACAGGGCAATGGAGGGGGGGTGGAGGAGGGGAGAGATGGATGAGGGCATGTACGGGGGGT
>PVJN01003857.1:0-95216 GCA_004026805.1 Lasiurus borealis
GGGAGCACCCATACGACTGTCAGCTGATTTCTCAACAGAAACGATGCAGGCCAGATGGGAGTGGTAAGAAATATTCAACGTGATGAATAGCAACAACCTACAACCAAGAATAATCTATCCAGCAAAGCTATCGTTCAGAATTGAAGGGCAGATAAAGAGCTTCACAGATAAGAAAAAGCTAAAGGAGTTCATCAACTCCAAACCAGTATATATGAAATGCTGAAAGGTACTCTTTTAGAAGAGGAAGAAAAGAAGGTAAAAGACAAAAAATTATGAACAATAAATACATATCTATCAACAAGTGAATTAAGTGAATTAAAAATTTGATCAACAGAATAAACTGGTGAATATAATAGAATCAGGAGCACAGAAAAGGAGTGGGCTGATAATTCTCAGGGGGGAAAGGATGAGGGGTGTACAGAGAGAGATTGGACAAAAATCATACACCTATGGATGAGGTCAATGGGAGGGAGGTAAAGGTAGAGGGAAGGGTGGGAGCTGGGTGGAGGGGAGCTATGGCGGGGAAAAAAGAGAAACAAATGTAATAATCTGAATAATAAAGATTTAATTTGAAAATAAAAGAAGAAGAAGGAGACTTGAAGCTACTGTACACCACTCCAGTAAGTGCTCAGTAGAACTGGAGGTATCTGTCATATGAAGTGGAAAGGGCACTATCCCTGCTATACAGAGTCAGAGCCAGAGTCAGATATTTTGCCAGGAAGGTACACTTAAAACATAGCTCTGAATCTCTTCCAAAGGAAGACTTTATATGCAATAGAGTGTAAAGTTCAGACCTAAAGGCAATCTCAAAACCAAGAAGATTGTGATGAAGGACAAAAGGGAGTAGATTCAGATACAGACTAAACTAAACCAGCTAGTTTGCAGGAGAGAAGATTAGGAGGTAAGACAGCCATTATGAGTCTTCAAAGGGTCAGAATAAATTTCAAAGTCTCACCTTAAGAATTATCCCTGCAAGTGAGCTCAAATTTTTTTTTGGATCAAGTTGAGAAGCAATTTGTGTCCTAGGGCAATGGTCAGCAAACTCATTAATCAACAGAGCAAAATGTCAATAGTAAAATGATTGAAATTTCTTTTAAGAACCAAATTTTTTAAACTTAAACTTTCTCTAACGCAAATTCTTCAAAATAGACTCGCCCAGGCCATGGTATTTTGTGGGAGAGCCACACTCAAGGGGCCAAAGAGCCACATGTGGCTTGAGAGCCGCAGTTTGCCGACCACTGTCCTAGGGCATAGTTGAAAACAAGGAAGTAGTCAGCTGACAATAAACATCTGGGTGTGGTCAAGGAAAGAGACAGTAAAGTGGAAGAGAACCCTGCCAAAAACACTGTCATCCTAAGGTACATGTGGGCATATCCAAGTCTGCACCCCCCAGAATCAATACCAGATGCTTAACACTGCAAAAGGGGAACAGACTTCACTAAATTAATCTAAGCAGTCACTAAACAAATAATAGTAACAAGCCTTGGAAGGAATGGGAGACCAGTACTCACAGTTGCTACATAAAATGTCCAGTTTTCAACCAGAAATTGCCAGCTATGCAAAAAAAAACAGGAACATATAACCCATGTACACCAGGAAGAAAGCAGACAACAGAAAATGCCTGTGAGAGACACCATATGTTGGATTTAATACACAAAGACTTCAAAGGAACCATTTTAAGTATGTTCAAAGAACTAAAGGAAAGTATGATTAAAGTAGTAAAGAAATATGTAATGAAAATGTCACATCAAATAGAGAATTTCAATAAAAAGATATTTTTTAAATAAAGAAACAAATGGAAATTGTGGAGTTGGGAAGTATAACAACTGAAATAAAGTCACTAGAGGGGTTCAACAGTATATTTTAACTGGCATAGGAGGAACTAGTGAAATAGATGGTGGCAGATTGAGAGAGATCATACAGTCCAAAGACAGAAAAAAAGAATAAAGAAAAATGAACAAAACTTTAGAAATGTAAAACACCATTAAATATATTAACATACACATAATGGGAATACTAGAAGAAAATATTTAAAGAAGTAATGACTGTATCAAAATTAACAACTATAGCTATACAAAATACACGAATCTCACAAACATAATATTGAACAAAGCAAGAAGAAGAATATACACAAAATACATGAATCTCACAAACAATATTGAACAAAGCAAGAAGAAGAATATAATGTGGTCATATAAATTTCAACAGATAAAAGAAAGCTATATTTCAGGGTTGTAGGGAAAATGACAAATATCAGAATAGTGAATGCCTTGGGGTGAAAGGGAGAGGGTTATGGACCAAAAGTGCATTGGTGGTAAAGGATTATTATGATGTACCTAAAATATTCTTTTTTTTTTCTTTTTAAAATATTTTTCAAAGCATTGCCATGACCAAACCCACCTTATTCTCTACTAGCTTCATACGTATATGGTGGCAGATGTGGGATCAAAACCAGGTGTTTTCCAAAGCCAAGGTCCAACCAGGAAATAGCTGCAGTAACCCATGCTCAATGACAAGGAAAAGTCCCCCAAACCTCCAGAACCAGTCAGTCTACTCTAAAATTCCCACCTCAATCCAATTCCCAATACACACACATTGGGCAACAAAAAAAATTCTCTTATTTTCCTCCCACATTCTACTTCTCCACTTTATATAACATCTCATCCAATTCAGACTCAAGGCTTGAGAAGTTGATTCATAACTGGAGAAAAAGAAAATTAAAATAACAGGGCAGGTGAGAGAATCCTTGGGGGAAGCTCTGGAATGACTATAAAAATTGAAGAACAAGCAGAGGAAATGACAACTAGAGATAGGTACAGGTACTCATCCCAATTGGGATGGCGTCAGGACCGCAACATCTGCCTTGGGCCAGAAATTATTCCTTTCCCAATCTGCTCATATCTAAGAAAGAACTGGTCTCTTTCCTCCACTCAGTCTCTTCCCCTAGGTTAGTCTCTTCCACTCAGCACTAGTGGCCCCTATGGCCTACAGTGAGAAGTCATCGCAACTTAGCCTGGCATCAAGGTGCCTCATTTTCTGTCTCAAGCAAATGGCTGCAGCAGTCAGCACAAGACAGGAACTAGGCCAGTACCCTTAGGGCTGGGATCTAAACTAGTAGGACTCCTGGCATGGGTGAAAGCACACAGCGGTAAAAAAGCAGAGAAGGCCATAGAAGTGGAGGAGAAAGGAGCCATAAACCATCAGCCTAAAGCCACACACAGCCAGCTCCTCCAAGGTGAGCCCAAAGCCTTTTAGGCTGCAGACCCCGACACAATCCTCAGCTGTCCTAGGGTTCAGGATGGCATTTTCTGCTCCCTCCTCCAAGCAGGATATGAGTGGCTGGCTGGAGGGCAAAAGTCCTAAAGCAGCACTAAAATACAGACAGATTCCTAGGGTCCTTTCTGTGGTCATCCTACCTGTAATGAGGACCACCTCTCCTGCAGAAGATCCTTTCAATCCTATCTGATTCCCCAGGACCTCGGCTTGGAATGTCTGGGTCTTGTTCCTGTCTGGACCATCTCAAGTTCAAGGTGGTCAGCAAGCCAACAACATGAGATCCACACCACTTCCTTGTCACAGGCACACAGTCAGCTGCCCGAAAGACCTCAAGATGGAGACCAGTCCTCAGAGATGTCACAGCTTCAAAAGTCAGTCCTGTGAGTGCGAAGGAAGCCTCAAAAGACCAAGCTGAAAGGCCAAGCAGCAGCAAGATCAAAGTGGCACAGACCAGAGGTGGATGGTGGGCCAGAGAGAGATGCAGGTTGTACTTTGCCTGGTAGCTGCTCATGGGGAGCCAGAGGGGCCTGGACCGTCACTGAGAACCTTCACAGAGAGACCCCTCCCCTGACCCTCTTGACAAAGGTACAGTTGAAATCCATGCTCTCCCCCCAAACCCTCAGAGGGGATTCCCATGTGCAGTGAAATGTTCTATTATTAACCTGGGGGTGGTTATAAAGATGTTTACTTCATAATAAAACTGTACATATTTTATATTTTTTTCTGAATATATACTTCTTATTCTTTTCAAAGTCTTAATAGAAAGAAATAATAGCTCTCAATTTCCCAGAATGGTTACAAAAACCCACAAACACAGAAAGCACACATCCCAAGATCAACAAACCTACCAGACACAAGAGAGTAAAAGTGCAGAACACTAAAGGTAACAAGTATCTTAAAAGCAGATAATGAAAAAGAACCCTTCATGCAATGGCATGATAATTATTATAATTAATAGAGACCCGGTGCACAAAATTCGAGCACAGGGGTGTGTGTCCCTCAGCCCAGCCTGCACTCTCTCCAATATGAGACCTCTCAAGGGATGTCCAAATGCCTATCTGGATCGGGCCTAAACCGGCAGTTGGACATCCCTCTCACAATCCAGGACTGCTGGCTCCCAAATGCTCACCTGCCTGCCTTCCTGATTGCCCCAACCACTTCTGCCTGCCAGCCTGATCAACCCCTAACCACTCCCGACAGCCTGAATGATGCATAACTGCTCCCCTGACAGCCTGATTGCCTCTAACTGCCCTCCTCTGCAGGTCTGGTCCCCTTCCCAACTGCTCTTCCCTGCAGGCCTGGGTCCACCCACAACTGCCCTTCCCTGCAGGCCCGGTCACCCCACTTTCCCTCCTCTGCCGGCCTGGTCTCCCCTAACTGCCCTCCCCTGCCGGCCTGGTCACCCCTAACTGCCCTCCCCTGTAGGCTTAATTGCCCCAACTGCCCTCCCCTGCTGGCCTGATCATTAACAACTGCCTTCCTTTGCAAGCCTGGTCCCTCCCAACTGCCCTACCCTACTGGCTATTTGGTGGTGGCCATCTTGTGTCCACATGGGGACAGGATCTTTGACCACATGGGAGCAGCCATCATGTGTGTTGGAGTGATGATAAATTTGCATATTACTCTTTTATTAGATAGGATAGAACCCTGGTACACAGGTGGGCGCCAGCTGGTTTTCTCTGAAGGGTGTCCTGGATCAGGGTGAGGGTTCCCTTGGGACATGGGGCAGCCTGGGCAAGGGGCCTGTGATGGTTTGCAGGCTGGCCACAGCCCCCAGTGACCCAAGAGGAGGCCCTGGGATCTGGGATTTATTTATCTCTATAATTGAAACTTTGTAGCCTTGAGTGGAGCCAAGCCTCCTGCTTGCTTTGTGGCTGCAGCCATTTTTGTTGGGATTTATTTATTTTCTATAATTGAAACTTTGCAGCCTTAAGTGGAGGCCAAGGCAAGCCAGGGCTGTGGAGGCTTGGCTTCCTCCATTGGCGGGGGCAACTGAAGCCTCCTGCTCTCTCCATTTCCATGGCTGCTGCCTTTCTTATTGGGATTTATTTATCTTCTATAATTGAAACTTTGTAGCCTTGAGTGAAGGCCTGGGCCCAACAGAGTGTGCGGAAAGCTTGGCTTCCTCTGTTGCCAGGGAAATCCAAGCCTCCTATTCACTATGGCTGCAGCCATCGTGGTTGGGATAATTTGCATACTCACTCCCGATTGGCTGGTGGGTATGACTGTGGGTGTAGCAGAGTGATGGTTAATTTGCATGTTGCTCTTTTATTAGATACGATAGTGGACTTCTTAATGGCAACAACTAAAGCCAGAAGGGAATGACATATATTCATGATACTGAGAGAAAATTACTGTCAACCTACAATTGTGCTCCTAAAAAAGCAGTAACTCTTAATGAGAGTAAAATAATGAAACAGCATTTTTTATGATAACTGAGGTCTTCACATGAATTGGATATTATATGATATTAAGGAATTATTATTAGTTAAGTATGACAGATGTATTGCATTTATTTTTTTTTAAAGCTCTTCTACAGGAGAAATATTCATAAGTAACTATAGACTTCATGATGTGATTATTTCAGCAGGAAAGGAAGCACAGATGGGAAAGAGATGAAACTTTCAAAGTGTCCCAAGTGTCCATAACTACAGAAACTGAGGTGTGGAAATAACTGGATTTTTGTTGCATGAAATAGGTCTATTTTCATGCATGCTTAGAAATGTCTATAATAATTTTTTTTGAATAATTGACAAAATCTAAGGCTAAATTAAAATAAATAAACAAAAATATGGCCTGTTTACCAGTAAAAGATCTCCACTAAAGCAATTTGTCAAAATGTTCTTCAGGAAGAAGGAAAATGATCTCAGAAGGGACAATCAGATTAAAGAAGAGATGGTGAGGAAGGAACATGGTAAAAATGTATGTAAACTGAATCACATACTTCTATGTAAAATAATATAATTTGATGGCTTTAACAAGAGTAAAATAACATGTTAAACAATAACAACAGATAAGGTGGGAGAGGAGTGATATTGAATAATTGCTATAAGATCCAACATTGAGAGCAATATGAATGACTCAATTTCAAGGGTAAGTAACCATATATTCCCTATAATCTACTAATTCCACTTCTCTTAACTGCCTTACAGAAACAGATGTACATTTTAAAAATATGTTTTTATTGATCTCAGAGAGGAAGGGAAAGGGAGAGAAATACAGAACCATCAATGATGAAAGGGAATTATTAATCGGCTATCTTCTGCGCAACCCCTCCTGTGGATTGAGCCCACAGCCAGGCATGTGTTCAGACAGGGAATCGAACTGTGAACTCCTAGTTCATTGGTTGACACTCAACCACAGAGCCATACAGCCAGTTAGTTGCACATTTTAATGAGGAAGCATATGCAAACAGTTCCAGCACTGTCTGTAACAGCAAGAAATCGGAAATCTGACATCAATAGGAAATGGCAAAATTATGGTATATTAATAAAACAAAATACTACATAGCAGTTTAAAACCTGAACATTCAAACATATTGAGTGGAAAAAACAAACTGCAGGTACTGTGTAATAGTTTTTATATTAAAAAGAAACAATATATTTTCTATATACACAAATATAATTATATATGCAAAACCATAGAAAAAGTTATAAACAAGCTGGTAATAGTGATTATACTATCTATTAAAAAAATGAAGGAAATTGGATGAATTGGAAACCTGAGCTTTGACAATGATTATACGTTTCTCCTATAATAGAAAATTAATTTTCAAAAATAACTTTTTAAGGATATTAAACTTTGAATCCTCTGAGTGCAAACATTGCATCTTTTGCAACTATTATATTAGGTGAATGTATATTGCAAATCATAGGGTATCACATGGACTGGAGGGGAGGAGGAGTACAAAGAAGACTGATTCAAAGGAAATATACCAAAACAGCAGTTTTTCACTTAGTAAGACAGCTATGAGTAGTTTTTTCTTTTACTTTCCTCTATTTTCCAATTTTTAGAAAATGAACATTTACATTTATAATGGGAAAAACTACTTTAAATTAGCTAAAAATAAAGTACAATAAAAAAAACAAAAAGAATAAAATAATGAGATGAAAAACCTTTTAAATTATAATTAGAGAATCCACATCAACCTGTTTCCCATTAGTTTGTGCTCTCTCAGAAGGAGGCTAGGAGTTTTAAAAATTAAAGGCTAAGTCTCTTAGTGTTATTAATAAGATAAAATCAAATTGTACAAAATCAAAAAAGAGACTAGTTAGTGTGCTAATTAGTTCTTTGCCATAGCTATACAGGTTGTCACAGGAATTACCCTGGGATTGTTTTCAATTCAGGAAAAAACACACACAAAAAAACATCTATTTGGATGAAACGTGTATGGTAGAAAGGTATGCCTATTTTAAAGTTTTTAAGGATTCACTTAGAGATCTATTTGAAACAAATGCATGCAGGCATCAAAAGCTAAAACTCTGCCCAGCCGGTGTGGCTCAGTGGTTGAACATCTACCCATATACCAAGGGGTCATCAGTTTGATTCCCTGTCAGGGCACATGCCTGGATTTCAGGCTTCATCTCCAGCAGGGGGCATGCTAGAGATAGCCAATCAATGCTAATGTTTCACATCGATGTTTCTCTCTCCTCACTCTCTCTCTAAAAATTAATAAAAACCTATTATTTTAAAAAAAGCTAAAATCCTACTAGTCAATCTGGACTTAAAAATTAGTCCTTTTAGAGATGCTTCTGTACATTAATTTACAATATACCAGTAATAACAGATAAGATAGAAAAAAAAATCCAAAGAGGAATACTAAACTGAAGTGCAAGGGTCAGTCTCACCCTCTATTTAAAAAATTTTACATATAGTATATTGTTATTTGCATGGTTACATGTGACCTCTTCTTTAGAGGTCACCCAGTCATTTAGATTCTAAAACCCCTTAAATTCTGATCTCAGATCACCTTCTGCCAATCAAATGCTCCTCTCCCACCAAAAGATCAGTTCCAATTAATCTATCCTTAAGTTCTTTCAGCCTACTTTGGTCTTTCTACCTCACAGCAAACACTAACAAATAAAGAAGGCCATCTTTCCAATTTTTTGGCTGAGTGAACACACTTCAGAATTCCCTGTTACATTTACAATTAGTTTATTCCCATGAACTCATCTCAAGCAAAAAATGTTAAGCTAACTGTATTTCTGTGGAAAGTCTCAAGGAAAATGAATGTGTCCAAATGTTTTAAACAATAAAACATTTTAAACAAAAGACTATTGTTACATGATATTAGCTCAATTATAGCAGTAAAACATATGTCATTACCAAAAAAGAATTTCTTTTAAAAAAGCTTTAAATGTATATAGCAATGCAAACTTACTTGATCAACTCTAAAGTTCTTGTATTATTAATCTTTAAATTGCCCATAAGTAAACTCCGTACATACTTTAAAATAAAAGCCCATGATTAACCCTAACCAGTTTGGCTCAGTGGAAGGATCCCAGGGTTCCATTCCAGTGAAGGGCATGTACCTTGGTTGTGGGCACAGTAGGGGGTGTGCAGGAGGCAGCTGATCGATGTTTCTCTCTTATCGATGTTTCTAACTCTATTCCTCTCACTTCCTCTCTGTAAAAATCAACAGAATATATTTTTTAAAAATCAATAATATGTATTTAAAAAGCCCATGATTAATTACAAGTGAAGCAAAACACATATTCACTGTTAGCAACCAAAATAGCCCATTTAAATAATTACATGTTTCAAATGGTTTCACGGAATTTAAACCTATAGGTTGAAAGAAATGATATACACATGTAAATTCTGAAGAAGAGAAGGATATTCTGTTTATCCTTAACCATGGAATGGAAATTATGTTAACTAGGGGTCTAAACTACAAGTCAACAAATATTTTTTGTAAAGAGCTATATACTAAATATTTTACACTTTGTGGGCCATACAGACTTGTAATTGTAATTACTCAACTTTGATGCTGAAATGCAAAAGCACTTAAGACAATACATAAGTAAATATATGGCTGTATCCCAATAAAACTTTATTTATATACTTTGAAATTTCAATTTCCTTTTCTCATATCACAAAATATTCCTCTTCTTTTTATTATTTTTCAACCACTTTAAAATGTAAAAACCATTCTCTTAGACCTCACAAAAGTAGGTAGCAGGAACCCTTGTTCTAAACAGTGAAACCTCACAAATTTGAGCATAAGTCTAAGTGTTAGACTTCTTTCAAATCTATTTCTTTTAACCTTCTCTCTGAGGAAATCTTTATCCTATCTAATAAAAGAGAAACATGCAAATTGACCATACCCACAAGCCACACCCACTAGCCAATCAGGAGTGAGTACACAAAATAACCAAAACAAGATGGCAGTTAATTTGCATATCCTGTTGCAGAACGAAGACTGAAGACAGTGTAGAAGGAAGTCAAGCACTGCAGAAGGGAGGGAAGCTGTGGGGGGCAGGGGGGGACATGGAGAAGGGAGGAAAGCAGATAGGTCTGCACAGAAGGGAGGGAAGCAGATGGGGCAGCAGAGACAGGAGAGAGAAAGGCGTGGCAGAGGAGATCACCGCAGGAAGCCCTATTCTTGCAGGAATATTCCTACAATGGGCCTCTAATAGTATTATATTAGGCAAATGGTTTCTCTCCACTCTAAGCATTTACTTTTACTGGCCCTGCTGAATTGGCCCTAGCATACTATGAGACACTACTAGCACAATTTTAGGACATAAAAAAGTCTTTCTATACCTTTAAAATTTCACAAACTTGAAGTAAACTGTAGACACAGGCTTGTTTTCCAATGAGATAAAATTTAGAAAATAAATACAGTACCTTAGAAATACTAACATAAAATACTTATCTACTATATGATAGCTACAATTAAACCAACACCATTCTGAATAATACATATTAAAGTATTAAGTAAAACTGTCCCCAAAGATGTTAATCAACATTTACTAAATATTTACAAAATGTTCCTGATGTTTGAGGCCTCAGTAAACTTCTAAATAATCATACTATCCTATATAATAAAGAGCCAATATGGAAATGGTCATCACACCCTCACATTCTCGAGCTGGGACCCAGGGGACCTGAGGCCATGCCTCTCCCCTCCCCCCACCCTGGCGCCCAGAGACCTAAAGCCAGGCTGGGGGACCTGAGGCTGAGTCAGGGTCCTGAAGCCATGTGGGCTTGACAGAGGTGGGGCCAGCTGGATCTGAGTCTCATGCAATTTTGAGACCCACGTGGGTGGGCGGGGACTTGACTCTGGGTCCAGCAGCGTGCCCCAGACTCTGACAGGAGGGAGATTTTCATATACATTTTATTAATTTTATTTCATCTCTTATCCTCCTATTATAGAAAAAGGGCAAATAGCAATATTTTCTCTAATTAATTCCCTTTTAATGTGTACAAATTTTGTGCATCAGGTCAGTAGTTTGTATATAAAATAAAAAGAGTGAGAAAATTATCTACAAGCTTAGAATTAGGTATAGTTTCAAAAGAAAAAAAAATCAATTGGAAGTGTCAAAAAGAGTAATAATAAAAAAGAATTTTGAATAATGAAAAATATAAAAGTAGAGAAAGTGAGATAAAACGTTTAGTAGAGTTTAAGTTATATTTTCATATGAAAGGAGAACAAAACAAAAAAAAAGAAAGAATAGCCAATGGCAGACTAATGAGTTTGGTATAACAAAGAAAATATCTGGGTTTAATTAAAGAAAAAACAGTTTATATAAACAATGGAGGAGAGGGATGGAAGGAGAGTGGAATAGAAATATAAAGTAACCAAATAAAACAAAACTTTAATCACCATTTAGTTAACTAGTTACAATCCCCACGTAATTTCTGCCATCTAGTTATAGTCATAAATAGAAGTATACAACCATTACCTTCTAATATAATTATTGTAAAAACTACTGTGTATCTATGTATGGGATAGGGGTTTTAAGAATCAGGCTTGTGATATTAATAATGTGATTAATAACAACATGTTTTAGATAACTGAAGCTATGTTACTACACGTATAATATGTAAAAGTGTCTAAGATTTGCCCTAACCAGTTTGGCTCAGTGAATAGAGCGTCGGCCTGCGGACTGAAAGGTCCCAGGTTCGATTCTGGTCAAGGGCATGCACCTCGGTTGCGGGCACATCTCCAGTGTGGAGCATGCAGGGGGCAGCTGATCGATGTCTCTCTTTCATCAATGTTCCTAACTCTCTATCCCTCTCTCTACCCCTCTGTAAAAAAATCAATAAAGTATATATATTTTTTTTTAAGTGTCTAAATTTTAACAGTGGCTAGAACTTCATCACTTATTTCATCAATATTTTGGGACTGAGCAAATTAGAGTAAATTATAATAACTTAATACTTCTAGAAACTTTAATGTACAAAATAAAATTTTTAATTTTTAAAAGAGAAAATCCTGCTTTAAAGCAATAGGAGTGTATAAGAATACATTAACCAAACAGAAATTTATATAGAACTAAAAACCACAGAAGAACTAGCCTGAGATTTCTGAGTAACAGCCCAAACTACAACTTATTAGTTGAAAAAATATGTGCTCAAGTAGAAAAGTTAGATTTATAAGATTATGCCTCCTAAACAAAGACTAATAACTAAATTAGCCTTAGAGTAAGTAACAAGGATAAGTATATAGTGCTCTGAACTTAATAACTGTAGAGAAGGATGAGAGAGAAAAAGAGAGAGGGGAGGCCATGGCTGGTTTGGCTCAGTGGATAGAGTCGGCCTGCATACTGAAGGTTAGATTCTGGTCAAGGGCATGTACCTTAGTTTACAGGCATATCCTTGGGGGAAGAGAGTGGAGAGTGTGTGTTCAGGAGGCAGCTGATCAGTGTTTCTCTCGCATCGATGTTTCTAACTCTATCCCTCTCCTTTCCTTTCTTAAAAAAATCAATAAAATATATTTTTTTAAAAAGAGAGAGGGGAGGAAATAAAATGAAGGAACTAGATCATATGCTTAATATCAAAATCCAAGTTAAAAAAAAACAACTATAGATCATTTGCACGAAAATATAAATAGCCCTGGCCAGGTAACTCAGTTGGTGAAAGCATCATTCTGAAATACCAAGAATGCAAATTCGATGCCCAGTTGGGGTACATAACAGAATCAACCAATGTGTGCATAAATAAGTGGAGGTTTCTCTCTCTTTCCCTTTCTCTTCTCTTAAAAAAAAAAAAGAAAAGAAAATACAAAAATCCTAAATACAATATTATCAAATTCAACAATATTAAACTAAGTATAGTTTTTCCCAGAAGTGCAAGGCTTTCATAATAGAAAAATTTTTTAAATATACTTTATTGATTTTTTTTACAGAGAGAAAGGGAGAGAGATAGAGTCAGAAACATCGAGGAGACAGAGATATCGATCAGCCACCTCCTGCACGCCCCACAGTGGAGATGTGCCTGCAAGCAAGGTACATGCCCCCAACCGGAATCGAACCTGGGACCTTTCAGTCCGCAAGCCGACGCTCTATCCACTGAGCCAAATCATAATAGAAAATTTTTTATCAACTTAAAAGGTCAGAACAAAAAACTGTCCATTTCAAAAAATAACTAAAAAGTCACTAAAACTCAATAACCTATCCTTATAAAGTCTCTTAATAAACTAGAAATAAAAAGATTATCCTATAACATAATGGATATCTACCCCAATACATTCTAATGATGAAGCATTAAATTCCCACTAAAATTAGAATTGATACAGAATGCTATCATAGTTATTAGCATTATTCCCAAAGTTACCAATGACAAAAAAAAATTTAATTAAGCAATATTATATGAAAAGAACAATTCGGAAGAGAGTATTACCATTGTCTTTTGAAGACACAAATTACAGTACCACAATGGAAAGGGGATGTTACTACAGATATCATCCTATATAATCCTATATAATAAAAGCTAATATGCAAATAGACCAAATGGCGGAACAACTGAACAACTAGCTGCTATGATGTGTGCTGACCACCAGGGGGCAAAATAAGCCAGTCAGAGAAAGATAAGTATCACATGATCTCCCTCATATGTGGAATCTAATTAACAAAATAGACAGATGAACAAAATAGATCCAAAAGCACAGAAGCATGGAACAGACGAACAAATCTCAGAGGAAAGGTAGGGGTGGGTGAGTAGGTGGAAAGAGATCAACCAAAGAACTTGTATGCATACACACAGACAAAGACAATAGGGTGGTGAAGGCCTGAGAGATGAGGAGGCCCATAAGGGGTCAAAAGGAGAAAAAAAGGGGACATATGTAATATTTTGAACAATAAAGATTTAATAATAATGGGGGGGGATGAGGACACATATGTAATAACTTAATCAATCAATCAATTTTTAAAAGATTAATAAATAAATGGGACACATTTTCCTAACAGTAGTCACCAAAAAAAAAGAAATCCAGAAAAATAATTTGACAAAATTTAACATATATTCATGATAAAAACTCTCAGGAAATCATATCTAGTAAAAGAGTAATACGCAAATTTTGACCGTACTTCCACTACACCAACAAGCCACACCTACCAGCCATGCCCATCAACAATCAGAGCGAGTATGCAAATTAACCCGACCAAGGTGGCTATGGCCACAGAGAGAGCAGGAAGGAGGCTTGGGTCGCCCTAGCAATGGAGGAAGGCAAGATTTCCACACACCCTAGCCACCTGGGCCTTAAGGCAACAAAGTTTCAATGGCTGTGCAAGCAGAAGGCTTGACTCCGCTCCAGGCTACAAAGTTTCAATTGTAGAAGATAGATAAATCCCAGATACCAGGGCCTCTGCTTGGGTCACAAAGGGACGTGCTCAGCCTGCAAACCACCACAGGACCCTCGCCCAGGTCACCCCATGCCCCAAGGGAACACCCACCCTGATCCAGGACACCCTTCAGGGCAAACCAGCTGGCCCCTACCTGTGCACCAGGCCTCTGTCCTACCTAATAAAAGAGTCATATGGAGATTGACCATCACTCCAAAAAGATAGCTGCCCCCATGTGGTCAAAAGATCCTGCCCCTTGTGGACACAAGATGGCCAGCAGGGGTGGACAGTTGGGAGGAACCAGGCCTGCAGGGGAGCAGTTAGGCATCAATGTGACTGGCAGGGGAGTGGTTAGGGGTGATCAGGCTGACAAGCAGAAGTGGTTAGTGGCAATCAGGAAGGAAGTCAGGCAGGTGAGCAGTTGGGAGCCAGCAGTCCTGGATTGTGAGAGGGATCCCAAATTGAAGAGGGAGCAGGCTGGGCTGAAGGACACCCCCCACCCCTGTACATGAATTTCGTGCACTGGGCCTCTAGATAGAAATAAAAGGAAACTTTCTCAATGTGATAGAGTATCTATAAAAAGCCTATAGTTAACTTCATACCTGATGGTGAACTCTCTTCCTGAAATCAAGAACAAGTCAAGACTCTCTGACCTCAAGTTATCTATTCAACTTTTTACTAGAAGTCCTAGCCAGTGCAGAAAGACCAACAGAGGAGGGGGAGGAGGAGATGGAGACTGGGAGGGCGGTGGGGGGAGAGGGGATAGAGGGAAATGGAGGAAAGGAAGAAAAAAGAAAGATTGGAAAAGAACTAAAACTAGTCTTTATTTGCATAAGGCATGAATTCATACATAGAAAATCTAAAGAAATAGAAAACTGTTAGAACTACTAAGTGAATTTAGCAAGATCTCTGGGTACAAAAATAACATTAAGAATCCATTGTTTTTCTAAATACTAGTAACATACAATGGAGACAAAAAATAAAATCATAATACCATTTACAATAATATCAAATAAAACATCAAATACCTAGAAATAAACTTAACAAGATATGTGAAATACATCTATATTAAATCACAAAATATTGCAGAAAGAAATAAAAAAAGACCTCAATAAATGGAGAGATACACAATGTTATGAATTGAAAGACCTGATAGTTTTAAGATATCAACTGTTCTCAAATTAATATATACATTCAATGCAATATGAATCAAAATCTTATAGACTTTTTAAAACAGAAATTGGCAAGCTGATTCTCAAATTTATATGGCAATGCAAAGGATTTAGAATACTATAGCCATCTTGAAGAACAAAGTTGGAGAACTTATAAAATCAAATATCAAAACTTACTATACAGTAATTACAATAGTGCTAGCATTTGTGGTATTTAATTTTTGGTCAAAAACCAAAAAAAAATTCAATGGAGAAAGATCTTGATATTGAAGAAACTGAATATATATGTGAGGAAAAAGTGACCATCTACCTAACATCATATAAATAATTAATTTCCAGATGAATTACAAAGTTAAATATGAGTGGCAAATTATATGATGCTAACAAAAAGACTCCTATCTAAAATACAAAGAATTGTAAAAAATAAAGGGACAGTTCAATTAAAAATAAATGGGAATATATATAAAGCCTTTAGAAGAATACTTAGTAAAATACCTTCATGACTTCGGAATAGGGAAAAAATTTCTCACCAGACAAAATACAAACATAAAATTAAAAATTGGTCAAATGGACTTCATCAAAATTAAAGCCTTTTCACATTAAAAGACACCATTAATGAAGTAAAATGGCAAGCTAAACATTTCAAGAAAATATTCACAACACATGTATCTGATAAAAATTTTCATTATCAATATATAATGAACTCCCTCATATCAATAATAAAAGACAATATAATTAACACAGATGGCCAATAAGCACTTAATGTGTTTAACACCACTGGTCTTTAGAGAAAAGCAAATTAAAACTACACTAAGACATCACTATATAATCATCAAAATAGCTATAATCAATAAACCTAACACTAACAAGTGTGTTACATGATGTAACTAGAACTGACATATTTTGATTAGAGTATAAAACTGGACAACTACTTTTGGAAACTAGTAGTATCTAATAAAGTTAAACACAGATATCCAAAACCCAGAAATTCTTCTCATAAGTATATACACAAGCAAAATAAGTACATATGTCTTTAAAAAGATTTGTACTAAAATGTTCATAGTAGCATCATTCATAATTGCCTCCCCATACTCCTGCAAAAAAGAGAAATGATTCAAGTCCATCAATAGCAGAATGGATAAACTGTGCTATATTCAAGCAATGGAATACTACTTCACAGCAGAAAAGAAACTAATACAAACGGCTATTTCAATAATCTTAAAAATATTATCATTATGTTGAGAGCAAGGAGCCAAACACAAAAGAGTACTTATGATTCCATTATTTAAAGTTTGAGAATAGTCAAAGCTAAGCAAAACTTAGAATGGTTACCTCCTAGTGGAGACAGTAATATTGGCTGGAAAGGGGCACAAATGAGCTATCTGGAGTGATGATAATGTTCCATATCTTGATCCAAGTGGTGCAGACAAGTGTGTATACATTATGTAAATGATATTTTCTTTTTTATCAGTTGTATTCAATAATATATTGTGGAAAGGAAAAGAAGGAAAGGATGATAAAGGAAGGAATGCCATTTTAATTTAAAATTTATGGTCTACATTAAAATTCTATCTCTGAAGTGACACCAACAAATGATTTACGGAAAGGTTTATTGCCTATGATATATGTTACTTCAAATTCTTAGGAATATACTTTAAAATTGTAGTATAATCTTTGGATAGAGCATTGAAATGCCACTATTACATGCTCCGTCTATTGAATGTCTAAAGATAATGAATGCACTGAGAGAATTTTGGCAGTTCTGTTTTCTTTAATTTGTCCAAAGACTTCTAAGTTTCAAAGGAGTATCCATATTTCTCATACTATTTTAGATTTTAATATATCTATTCTCTTTGTGACTTTAAAATCTATTTTAAGTTTAATTAATTACAAGAAAGCAACAATTAGAAAAAAAAAGCCTGCCACCCACAATCCCATATTCTAATATATAAAGTTTTGTGCACCTATACAGAATCAACTACCTATTTTGTGTGTGTGTGTGTGTTTTAAAAAGGGCCCAGCTGGTGTGACTTAGTGGTTGAGCACCAGCCCAAGATCCAAGCGGTCACCTTTAAATATAATGAATATGGCATTTAAAAGTAACTGTCTTTTCTTACCAACTTGGGATTTTAGTAAAAGATTTTTAAGAGCTTCAGCAAATCTTAAGATTTAAGCAATAAGGATAAGACCAGTGATATTTCAAAGAATTTTTAAAAGAATATCTGTCTTATCAGTACATTCACTTTATATTTTATGTTCTTTTGTAAAAAAAAAAATATAATGCTAGCAAATAATGCTTAAAAAGGGATAAAGGAAAAATGTTTTCTGAAAATTGAAAATAGCCAAGACCGGTTTAGCTCAGGAGATAGAGTGTGGGCTTGCGGACTAAAAGGTCCCAAGTTTGATTCCGGTTGGGGGCATGTACCTTGCTTGCGGGCACATCTCCACTGTGGGGCATGCAGGAGGTGGCTGATCGATGTCTCTCTCTCATCGATGTTTCTGACTTTCTATCTCTCTCCCT
Source organism: Lasiurus borealis (assembly GCA_004026805.1). Classification (NCBI taxonomy): domain Eukaryota; kingdom Metazoa; phylum Chordata; class Mammalia; order Chiroptera; family Vespertilionidae; genus Lasiurus; species Lasiurus borealis. Next base: position 17,757 of record PVJN01003857.1, read on the forward strand.
TCCTCTCTGTAAAAAATCGATAATATATATTTTTTTAAAAAAATTTTTTAAATAAAAATTGAAAATAAATTCTGCAAATGTAGTGGAAAATTAATGAAAAGAGAATTCAATAACTAAAACTACCAGCTTTGGTAGAGTCTGGGATGCTTCTAAAATCTACTGTTTTTAGTTCCTTTGATTTCTTTTTTTTTTTTAATATATTTTATTGATTTCTTACAGAGAAGAAGAGAGATAGAAAGTCAGAAACATCAATGAAAGAGAGACATTCATCAGCCGCCTTCTGCACGCCCCACAAGCAAGGTACATGCCCCCAACTGGAATCGAACCTAGACCCTTCAGTCCGCAAGCCGACACTCTATCCGCTGAGCCAAACCGGTCTCGGCTCCTTTGATTTCTTGATCCTGGTACTGGAACATCAGAACCAGCATAGAAAGTTACAAAATATAATTAACCTATCTCCCTTGGTCCAATCTCCCTATTTTACTCTGATATTATAGGTCTACTTTACAGACCTCAGATCTGTGCTCAAAGAAAAAGGAGAAGGGGGAGAAGGAAAAGAGAGACAGAATAAGAAAAGACTGGATAATTATCCACTAACTTGACACTAAAACAAAGACTGAAAACTTTCTCACAAGAAACTTTACTCTGCCCCCATTCAAAATACTTTGGGCCAACAGATTTGGCAGATTTTCTTACTAATTAAGACCTTCAAACATGCAAATATCGAGCACATTCTCTATTTCAATTAGACTCCATATTAGAAAGGGTTAGAAAATAAGGTATGTATAGCAGAAGATCTAAGTTACATCTCCAATTTTTATAATTACTCATTTTGAGAAGCTGGATAAGTTACTGACTTTCTATGGACCTAAGGCTTCTTTTGTTAAATGAAAAGGTTTTATTAGATAAATTTCTAATGTCTCTCCTGACTCAAAAATTCTAAAAATGCAAAGTGAGTACACTAAACTTACTTTGGTTAAGCACAAAGTATTTCAAAGAGATTAAATATGAGCAAATGATAAGAATAAAATAAAATGTTACTTAGGAAACCTGTGATGATAATAGTAACATTTTCTGATTCCAAACTTTAAGAAAACTGTTAAGACTTAATAAAGCTGGATGGCCGAAACCAGTTTGGCTCAGTGGATAGAGCGACGGCCTGCAGACCGAAAGGTCCCAGGTTCGATTCCGGTCAAGGGCATGTACGTTGGTTGCGGGCACATCCCCAGGAGAGGGCATGCAGGAGGCAGCTGATCGATGTTTCTCTCTCATCGATGTTTCTAGCTCTCTATCCCTCTCCCTTCCTCTCTGTGGAAAATCAATAAAATATATTTTTAAAAAATAAATAAGTAAAACTGGATGTTAATAAATGGCTCTTAATTTTAGTGTTATAAATTAACTAGAACCTGATGCAAGAAAGAACTAGAACCTTGTGCAAGAGCCTTGGCCCCGACCCCGCCTACCACCACCACCACCACAGGTGGGGGCCTCTGCCGCCTCTGCCTCAGCCCCCCGCCTGCTGCAGCTTTGTCTGGAAGGAAGGACATCCCGAAGGATGTCTGGTCTAATTAGCATATCACACTTTTATTACATAGATAGCTAGAAAAATCTAAAGAGAAGTTACTGCATCTAGAGGCCCAAGGCTTCAGAACTTTGGTGACAGAGCTGGCATGGATACTTGAAACAGAGGGTCCATCAGCAAATGCCCAGAGAATGGGCCATTAAAAAGATTGGACAAAAGCCCAAAGAGCCAAACTGTCATAATCTGAGAACCCAGACAGATTGGCCAGAAATCCAAAAGACTTAAAAGTTACCCCAAACTGCCTGCCCATTTGGCCAGACAGCCATCCCACCCAGTACTACATTTGCCTCATCAAGATGGGCACTCATGCCTAAATTCTCCACCCTTAAAACTCTTAGTACAGAGGACCCAGTGACTCCCCCTCCGGGAATCCTCAACTTTCCCTTCTTTCTCCCTTCCCTTCACCATCCCCTCAGGAGTTTACCATTATCTTCCTCAAGTCTAAGCTCCAAGGCACTTTTTTTTTTTACCTCTATAACTTGTTTCTGAAACCTTTTTCTTCTATGAATTACTTCTTCTACCTCTGTGATTTTTCAAATAAATTTTCTCTTATAGTTTGAGTCTTGGCTCTGAATTCTCTGCTAACCAGAACTCAAGTACTAGTACTGAGGTTGCTGAACCCAGATCGGATCTGATCCCACTAGTCTAACACTGCGTGCTATTCTCACAACCTACAACAAAACGAGGGGTGGTTCCGAGGAGAAACCTTTCCAGGACCCATGTATGGGGAGAGCTGTTTTCCCTAATCAGGATCCTTGCAGCACCCAACAGAGAAAAGAAATTCCTCTCAGCAAGGCATTGCTCAGAAAGTACTGTACCATGTCTCCAAATTCCTGAGAATCAAGTCAGAACACTGGAAGCAACAGAAAGCACTATAAGTCAAACTTAGCCCAATGCAGTGGGCAGAGTAGGAACTCAGCAGAGGTGCCTTTGATTTCAACAATGCTCTCTCAGCCTTTGGCAGTTCCTGTAATAAAGGAAGATTGGATGCATTATCTATGCATTAGTGTGCTGCCACTTAAATAAGGTCTCTGAGCCCCCAATACCTGTAGGAATCAATAAACACGAGAGCTCAAACCCCCCCCCTCAAAAAAAAAACAAAGAAAAAAGATGGGCACTCATCAAGGTGGCTGCCCAACACTCCTGTGTCCCCCAATAAGCAGCTCTTTGTGGGTAATTAGCCATCCCAACCCCAGCTCCTCACTAACCTCCCCATACTGGTTATGGATGTCCAACTCCTTTCTTTCCTGAGCAACCCGCTAAACATTCTTTAGCAGAATACCCTCCCTCAGGTTATCCCTCCTGTTGCCATTACCTGAAGACACACACACTCCCAGGCATGGAACATGCAGTGTCACTCTGCCTCTATCCCAGCCCATCCCATAGCTGCCCTGTTCAACTCTAGTCAACCCCTATACCATGCTGTCTCAGGTAAAACCCACCATCTGGGTTTTACTATACTGTATATCTAAGCTTCAATGCTTGCAATCCCAATAAAGTATTCAAATATGTGTAAAAAAAAAAAAGAGAGAGAGAGTCCTGGATTGGAGAGGGGGCAAGCTGGGCTGAGGGGACACCTCCTGCACCCCGTGCATGAATTTCGTGCACCGGGCCTCTAGTAAATAAATAAAACCAGATAAAAAATACAGAAAGCTTCCTAAAACTCACCTGAGGAAAACTAAGGGAGAAAAGGATAGAAACATCCGTTTTTAAGAAGTGTGTGCCCTGAATAGTTTGGCTCAGTGAATAGAGCATCAGCCTGCAGACTGGGAGGACTTAGGTTCAATTTCACTGAAGGGCACATTGCCAGGTTGCGGGCTCTATACCCAATCAGGAGTGTGCAGGAGGCAGCCAATGATTCTCTCTCATCACAGATGTTTCTATCTCTCTCTCCCTCTCCCTTCCTCTCTGAAATCAATAAAAAAATATTTTTTAAAAAGTGTGTATATTTGGCCCTAGTGGGTGTGGCTCAGTTGATTGGAACATTATCTCATGAACCAAAAAGGGTTAGAGGTTCAATTCCCAGTCAGGGAACATATCCAGGTTTTAGATTTAATCCCCAGTCAGGGCATGTAAAGGATGCAAACCATCGGTGTTTCTCTCTCAACCTTCCTCTCTCTGTGAAGTCCATTTTTAAAAAATTATTTTTTAAAGTGTATATATTTGTGTGCATGTACAAAATGTCAAAAGTACTCTGTATAAGGAGAAACCAAGATGGCAGCATAGTTAAACACCTAAACTGTTGCCTCTCACAACAATTTCAAAACTACAACTAAAAGACAAAATGGACACCATCCAGAACAGGAAAGCTGGAAATTCTACAACTAGAAGAGAAAAGCACATTGAGACTCATAGGAACTGCAAAAGGCTAAGGTATGGAGATGCACGCGGGGAGAACTGGCGGCTAAGTGTGTGGCTGGCTTTCTCAAGTGGAAGAGAGACGGAAGCCCCTGACTGCGCTGAACTCCATTTCTGGGTGAGACTCTGGGAACCCAGATTCATTCAGGGGGAAACTGGGCTGTCATGAAAGAGAAAAGCACACTGAGACTCTGGGGAGCTGCGGAAGGCAGAGGTCCAGAGGCGCGCAAGCAAAGAGGACTGACTGCTGGGTGCATGGCTGGCTTTCTCAAGTCGGAAGGAGATAAAAGCTCCCGAATGTGCTGAACTCCAGTTCAGGGCGAGACTCTGGGAACCCGGACTCATTCAAGGAGAAACTGAACTGTCTGGCAGTGAGTGAAACTCAAGGGTGGTTTTCTCTCAGAGATGCTTGCAGCGATTTCCAGAGACATATGGGGCTCATAGGGTAGAGCTGATGGGAAGCCAAGGCTGTCTGCTCTGCCCTGAGAGTCCACCCCGAGACTCCACCCCCTCCAAACTGAACACAGAGGCTTTTGCAATTTTGAAAGTCTTGTCTCATAAGGGTGTCTCCAGCACAGAAGTTCTCCCAGCACAAACACAGCAGATCCGCACAGCCAACTGAGACTTAACTACAAGGCAGTGCACACAGTCCACAAAGGGGTGTACCAAAAGTGTCCATCTAAGTAACTAGGGAGGCTGAGCCACTGGGCCCTATAGGACACCTAGCACACAAAGCTACTCTACCAACTCAGGGAAGCAATGAAAATTTGAAGACAAACAGACCACAAATGAAAATAATGAAGGAAAGCAAATGACTGGATATAGAGTTCAAAACCACAGTTATAAGGTTTTTCAAGAATTTCCTAGAAAAAGCCAATAAATTTAGCGAGACCTCAAGGATATGAAAAAGGACTAACTAGAAATAAAGCATACACTGACTGGAATAAAAAATATTATACAGAGACCTAACAGCAGACTAGAGGAACAAGAATCAAGTCAAAGATTTGAAATACAAAGAAGAATAAAACACCCAACCGGAAAAGAAAAAAGAATCCAAAAATATGAAGGTAGTGTAAGGAGCTTCTGGGACAACCTCAAGAGTACCAACATCTGAATTACAGGGGTGCAAGAAGAAGAGAGAGAGCAAGATACTGAAAATCTATTTGAAGAAATAATGACTGAAAACTTCCCATACCTGGTGAAAAAAAAAATAGACTTACAAGTCCAGGAAGCACACAGAACCCCAAACAAAAGAAATCCAAAGAGGACCACACCAAGACACATCATAATTAAAATACTAAGAGCAAAAGACAGAGAATAGTAAAAACAGCAAGAGAAAAACAGTTAATTACCTACAAGGGAGCACCCATACAATTGTCAGCTGATTTCTAAACAAAAACTATGCAAGCCAGATGGGAGTGGCAAGAAATATTCAAAGTGATGAATAGCAAGAACCTACAATCAAGATTACTCTACCCAGCAAAGCTATCATTCAGCATTGAAGGGCAGATAAAGAGCTTCCCAGATAAGAAAAAGCTAAAGGAGTTCAGCAACACCAAACCAGTATTATATGAAATGCTGAAAGGTATTCTTTAAGAAGAGGAAGAAGAAAAAGGTAAAGATAAAATTATGAACAACAAATACATATCTATCAACAAGTGAATCTAAATATTAAGTGAATAAAAAAATCTGATGAACAGAATAAACTGGTGAATATAATAGAATCACGAGCATAGAAAGGGAGTGGACTGACAATTCCCAAGCGGTGTGGGAAGAGACTGGACAAAAATCGTTCACCTATGGATGAGGACAGTGAGGGGGAGGGTAAGGGAAAAGGGTGGAATGGGAACCGAGTGGAGGGGAACAATTGTAATAATCTGAACAATAAAGATTTATTAAATTTAAAAATAATTTTTAGGAAAGTACTCTGTATATATGCCATAATGACCAGAACAGTTAGTTCACTAAGTAATCCAAATGGTAGTGAGATTCAAGCAAGAGGGACTTTTGCTTTATTTATACAGTTTGAATTTTTCCAAAAATGCATTACTTACATAAATAAAGGTAGGTTTAAAAAATTTTAAAAACAAATTTAAATATGTGTGTGTGTGATATATATATATATATATATAGACGTACACTTAAAAATGAGCTCTATGTATTACTGCAATACAAAGACAGTTGATTGGGGCAGGTTTATATACTATATTTAAGTATCTGGAAAAAGAAATTACTGACACAAAATAAATTCAATTTAAAAAACAACAACCTAATAGACATTTAGGCCAAACTCTTACTCCTCCCTTAAACACATTTCCATTTCTAGGAATGAGCCTTTCAATTTTTAGTAATTTTTTTTTAAAATACATTTTTTTGGTTTCAGAGAGAGAAAGGGAAAGGGAGAGAAGAATAGAAACATCATTGATTGGCTGCCTCCTGCACGCTCCCTCCTGGGGATTCAGCCCACAACCTGTGCATGTGCCCTGACAGAAATAGAATCTTGACCTCCTGGTTCATGGGTTGATGCTCAATCATTAAGCTACAACAGCTAGGCAGTAAAGTTTATTTTATTTTTTGCCATCTGTGAATTTTCCAGGGAACTGAAGTTCATCACTTTGAAACAATCAATCCTATTAGGCACCTACTATGTGTCAGATATAATGCTGGGCATAGTATTAGTCATTGATGATACCGATGATGATAACTAATCATTGATGATATTGCCGCTGCTGCTGTTATTTGATGTTTGGGGGAGAAAAATTAACGACTAATAAATTTACAGACTCACTGACCTTTGCTCTCTATTTACACAGTCAAATTTCAGGTTCTTCCAGATTTAAAAATACATCAGCTATGTTCTAAACATAGCTGTGCAAACTACTGTGCAACTCTACCAACTCCATACTGCCACAACTTTCCCCATCATCAATGTGAGTCAACATTTTTTTTAGTTGTAAAAATGCTGGAAAGTTTGAATGTCAAAGAAAAATATAGGTAAGGACAGTGTCAAACATAAAAATATATATATAAATTCTGGTCCTTTAACTGAATCATGCAGCAAACTTTTTCTCATTTTCTTTTCATATTTTAAAATCATTTGTTTGCTTAGAAAAATAAAATTGTTACAGATTACTTGATGTGTATACATTAAGATTATATTTTGCATACTTAATTTATAGATTGAAAGAAAAGGAATAATATATTTTCCCCATTCTTGAGCAAACCAGAAAAAATTCTACTATAAATTTTTCCTCAAATTATATTGATCTCTTCTTTCCTTGAACTTAAATAAACATTGGTGTGTTTCCTACTTACCCCTTGTAGCAAAGTAGTTATGCAGTTTACAGTATATCACAATCATTTAAAACCTCATGCTTTACTCCTAATATCACACATTTTTTATCTTTTTAAAATTTACCTTTCACCTCGAGAAAGGCAATGAGAAAGAAACAAGACCAAAGCCTGAGTAATTATAAACTTATAGAGAAACAGCAGGGAAAGAAAACGATGCATAAGACCACAAAATAAAAAACACTTCAAAGATAGGAGAAAAAGAGTGTATTCTGGCTGAAACTGCTTTGGCTCAGTGGATAGAGCGTCGGCCTGCAGACTGAAAGGTCTGAGGTTTGATTCCGGTCAAGGGCATGTATCCTAGTTGCGGGCACAGCCCAAGTAGTGGGCGTGCAGGAGGCGGCTGATCAATGTCTCTCTCTCTCTCATTGATGTTTCTAACTCTCTATTTCTCTCCCTTCCTCTCTGTAAAAAAAATCAATAACATATATTTTTTAAAAAAGGAGTATATTCTGGCAGAAGGATAAACTGAATGTTTGCAAAAGGAAGAGAAGGAGGTTTCAAGAATGACTCCCAGGGATGCCCAAGAACATTCATTCATTCATCAAAATATGTACTGAGTATCTAATATGTACAAGCCACTTTTCTAGGTATGGAGATCACTTGAATAAACATATCTGGAGTTCAGAGACAAAAATGTAAATTTTTAACTGAGACACATTTTGAATTTAAAGCTTTGAGATTACATGATCATGCCTAGCCTTTCTCATTTATGTGACTCGAAATGATCTCCTTTTGTTAAAGCTAGTTTGGGTCAAGTTGAATGATCCTAAGCAACTTTACTCATAATAGCCAAAATGAAAACAACCAAAATGTCCATCATCATGTGAATGGATAAATAAACCATGGTATATTCATTCAATGGAATAATTCAATTCTACTCAGCAATAAAAAGGAACTGCTAATAGATATAACATGGACAAATCTCAGAAGCATTATGCTAAGTACAAGAAACCAGTCACAAAATTATTCCATTTATGTAAAACTAGAGGCCTAGTGCACAAATTCATGCCATAGTGGGGTCCCTCGGCTTGGCCTGTGGGATCGGGCTGAAACCAGCTCTCCAACATCCCCTGAAAGGTCCCAGATTGTGAGAAGCAGCAGGCCAGGCCAAAGGACCCCCACCAGTGCAAAACAGGAGCCGGGGAGGCCAGCCAGGGAGGAACTGCAAGAGGATTCCAGGCCTTGTCCAGCCTGTCTCACTCAGTTCTGATAGGCCACACAGACCCCAGCAACAAGTTAACCTAACAGTTGGAGCATCTGTCCCCTGGTGGTCAATGTTTGTCAATTGCCACCAATTGACTTGTCTTCCCCATGGTGATCAGTGCAAGTCATAGCAAATGGTTGAGCGGCCTTAGCATATCATTAGAATATTACACTTTGGTAGACTGGACAACTGGACACCTAGCACATTAGGCTTTTGTTATATAGGACTAGAGGCCCGGTGCACGAAATTCATGTGGGGGGGGGTCCCCTCAGCCCAGCATGCACCCTCTCTAATCCATAACTCCTTGGGGGATGTCTGACTGCCTCTCATAATCCCCTATCAGCCTGATCACCCCTAATTGCTTCCCCACACTGGCCTGATCGCCCCTAACCACCTCTGCCTCGCCCCACACCCAGGACCCAGGATTTCCTCCTCTGGCCATTCGCAGGCACCTGGGACCCAGACAGGCAGCTTTTCCTGGGCACAGCTGCCAGCACCTGGGACCACAGGGGAGGCAACTTGTCCCTATCCCAAGGTGCCGGCACAGGCACCAGTCCCTGGTGCCCGGGACTGTAGGGCGGGCGACTTGTCCCTCTCCCGGGCCACAGCCTGGCTGGTCTCTATTCCTCTCTCATGAGCTAATTTATGCCTGGTTGGTCCCCATTCCTCTCTCCCCAGTGTTGAGTGTTTGAACCTGGTGGTATGACGGTGTGGGGGCATTACAACCATTGCATATTAGCTCTTTATTATATAGAATAATTTTGTCACTCACCTAGCCTATATGTTAGTGCCTTGAAGGCAGTGTCCCTATACCTAGCAGAGTTGGCATACTTAACTAGCCAAACAAGATCTTGCTACATAGTGTATTAAATGTTCTCACTACAACAGGTCATAGCAGTAAGCATCTAACAGTACTTAAGCAACCTTTCCAAACTAGCCCTAAAACATGATTGGCAACAAAGAAATTAAAGAGATAGGGAAAAAAAACAAACTTTTTAAGTATTTTACGTATGCACCTCACATGTTATAAAAAATTCTAAACAAAATAAGAGTTAAAAATCTATTAGCATAGTTGGTGTGGCTAAATGGTTGCATATCTACCCATGAACCAGGAGGTCCCGGTTTGACTGCCAGTCAGAGGCCCAGATTTCAGGTTCAATCTCCGGTAGGAGGCAACAGGAGCAGCCAATCAACAATTCTCTCTTTTCATTGATGTTTCTCTCTCTCTCTCTCTCTCTCTCTCTCTCTCTCTCTCTCTCTCTCTCTCTCTCTCTCCCTCTCCCTCTCCCTCTCCCTTTCTCTTCCTCTCCCCAAAATCAATATAAACATATTTTTTTATCTTTTTTCATATGTTGTAGCAATATATTTACAGACACAGCTCCTAGGGAAGTGGTTGACAAACTTATTTGTCAACAGAGCCAAGTATCAACAGTACAACGATTGAAATTTCTTTTGAGAGCCAAATTTTTTAAACTTAAACTTCTTCAAACGCCACTCCTTCAAAATAGACTCGCTCAGGCTGTGGTATTTTGTGGAAGAGCCACACTCAAGGAGCCAAAGAGCTGCATGTGGCTGGCAAGGTGCGGTTTGCCCACCACTGTTTTAGGGCAATGGAGACTAAGGAGAAAATAAACAAATGGGACTATATCAAAATAAAAAGCTTCTGCAAAGCAAAAGAAACCATCAACAAAACAACAAGAAATCCCACTGCATGGGAGAACATATTTGCCAATGATATTCTGAAAAGGGTTTAATATTTAAAATTTACAGAGAACTCATACAACTTAACAAAAGGAAGATAAACAATCAAATCAAAAAATGGGCAAAGGATCTAAATAGACACTTTTCAAAAGAAGACATATAGAAGGGCCAGAGACTTATGAAAACATGCCCCAAATCACTAATCGGAGAGATGCAAATCAAAACAACAATGGGATACCATCTCACACCTGTCAGAAGGCTATCATCAACAAATCAACCAACGACAAATGCTGGTGAGGATGTGGAGAAAAAGGAACCCCCGTGCACTGCTGGTGGGAATGCAGACTGGTACAGCCACTGTGGAAAACAGGATGGTGTTTCCTCAAAAGAGGAACTCCCATTTGACCAGAAATCCCACTTCTAGGAATATATCACAAGAAACCAGAAACACAAATCAAAATGATATACACACCCCTATGTTCATAGCAGCACAATTTACAATCGTTAAGATTTGGAAATAGCCTAAGTGTCCATCAGCAAATGAGTGGATTAAAAAACATTGGTACATCTACACAATGGAATACTATGCCACTATAAAAAAGAAGGAACTTTTGCCATTTGCAACAGCATGAATGGAACTAGAGACCATTATGCTAAGTGAAATAAGCTAGTCAGTGAAAGATAAATAGCACATGATCTTACTCATATGTGGGATATAATAATCAACATAATTTGATGAACAAGAATAGAACCAGAGACAAATGGCGGGGGGGGGGGGGTAGCAGGGAGAGGGGGGTTTGAAAGCAACCAAAGGACTTGTATGTATGCATATTAACATAACTATGGACACAGACACTTGGGCGATGAGGGCTTGCTTGGGGTGGGAATGGTTGGGGGATGGGGGTGGGGTCAATTGGGAAGAAAGGAGATTTATGTAAAAGTTTAGACAATAAAAAAAAGGAAAAAAATCTTAAAAGATGCGATTACAGTTTCTTATTGACATGTTTAAAAAAAGAGTTTTGAACCTGCCTTACAACCATGTTTTAATAAAATTGTTGACTTCGAGGTTTGAATAAGAGTCATAAAAGTGTCATAAGAGGAAAGTATATAAAATATTCACATAACCTATTAAAGTGTTCCTTGTCTTCTACAAATGAACTGGTAAAATGCTTAATTTAAAAATTATTTTAAAAGATTTTTAAATTTATCATAGTTAAATTGCTTACAGCTTTAAAACTATATTTAAAAACAGTAAGGCCACATGGTGTGGCTCAGTGGCTGAGCATAAACCTATCAACCATGAGGTCATGGTTCAATTCACCGTTGTGGTGGTTGTGGGCTCAGCCCCCAGTAGGGGGTGTTCAGGAGCCAGTCAATCAATGATTATCTCTCATCATTGATGTTTCTCTCTCTCTCTCTTACCCTTCCTCTCTGAAATCAATAAAGCTATATTTAATAATAATTTTTTAAAAAGTAGTAAGGCCCTAACTGGTTTGGCTCAGTGGATAGAGCATCGCCCTGCAGTCTAAAAGGTCCCAGGTTCGGTTCCACTCAAGGGCACTTACCTTGGTTGTGGACACATCCCAGTAGGGGGTGTTTCTCTCTTATTGGTGTTTCTAACTCTCCCTCTCTCTTTCTTTTTGTAAAAAATAAAAAAAAAATTTTAATAAAAACAGTAAGGAAAAGTTGGGCTACACTACTATTTTTGGCTGACTAAAATATAAAGAGAAACTATTAAAACATGACAAAAATAGTTTTTATTCATTCCCCTGCAAAATATATTGTGGCACTACTAACTTGGCAAAGAAATAAACAGTGAGTTTTTTAATGGACTGAACTGAGCAGACACACAGAGAGACTTAAGTACAGTGACTGTCAAACTGCAGGATTAAAGTAGCATATAATTCTATTCAGAGGCTAGGGGGACATAAGACAAAAGAACTCCTCTGTTACAAGACTACAATAGTACTTAATGACTTTTCTTCCAGGAATACTCTTATTTCATCATGCTAATAACCAATCTTAATTATTAAATAAGTTTTGGTTCAAAGTATTAATGTAGTGAATAGAAAGTAGCATAATTTAAAGCTCTGGTTAAGAGTTAACATTTTCCAACCCTGCTGCTGATTTGTTGTTCCTATTACATTTCTATACAAAGAAAATGAAAATGTAAATTAAAGCAACTCCAAGAGACAATTTTACTCCTAGCTAGCTAAGTAACATTTAAAAGTAGTGATAACTAGCTCTAAAGAAAATATACTGAAAACTGAGTTGCTTACACTGTGCTGATGGCTCTAGAAATTGGTTCGATTCTTTTGAAAATCTATACTATGCAAAATTCATAATGATGGTACTATCCTCTGCTCCAATAATTTCATGATTAGAAATACAGCTTAAGCAAATACTTTAACTCAAAGCAATGTAAAGTATTTCAACTTGTCTGCCTAGCACTTGAGAGTACAGTCAATACAATTTATCAGTCTATTTAAATAAGCTGAGGTCTGGTTTAAATCAGTATGAAGATCTATATTACGACACCCAAATTGCCTTGCTGTACTACACAGGTATTACCAAAGACAACTACAGAACAAAATTTTACGAAAGATATGGGTAAGTCACTTACAAACAGAATACTTCATTTTAAAATCACATCACTGGAACAGGAAGCCTCCAAAATAAAGGAGACCAACCAGTACCTTTAGGGTGAAGGCAATTGAAAAGCAAAAGAATTAAAAGAATTCTGAGACTAACTGAATGTGACATTAATGTTAGTAGTCTTATAATATCAAAGAGATGCTTACAATTTTCTCACAGATTAGCTAACCTATAATATAAATGCACGGTTAATTAACAAAATTGGCAGACCAAGACTAAAACTGCACAAAATATGCTGCTGTCTAAAAACTGCTGCGTCAACTTTTCTAAATAAGATTTCAGTGTGTAATATGTAGACAAACTGAATTTAGTAAAAGTTCACAAATAAAAACTAATAAATACCAAAGCTATAAACTGTAAACTTAATTAAAAACAAAATCTAATCAAATTAAATGTTCATTCTAGATGTAAAAGGAAAAGAATCAGTCTTAGTAAAAATAATGAGTAAAAATACTGAAAAAAGAAAGTCTGAAAAAGTTTAATGTTATGATATAGATATCTAACCAATAAACTTAAGTGATGTAATGTAATTTTCCAAAGAAGACAATCTGATTAAAATTCATTGATGTTGGCATGATTAATTAAAATGCTTGTATTCCTAATACCCTTAGAACAGGGGTGGAAAGCCTTCTTTCTGTCCAGGGCCATTTGGATATTTAGAACATCATTCTTGGGCCATACAAAATTATCAACTTAAAAATTAACCTGTTATATTTGGTCAAACACTTAATTAACGTACCCTTAATGCCTTGGCAGGGCCAGACCAAATGATTTCGAGGGCCTCATACAGTCCATGGGCAGAATATGCCCCGTCCCTTCCTTAAGAGGATAAATACCTCTACTGGATCAAAATCACACTCAGTTATAAAGGTAAAATAGCCCAGCCATTGTGGCTCAGTGGCTGAACCTCAATTTATGAACCAGGATGTCAGGGTTCAATTCTTGGTCAGGGCACATGCCCAGGTTTTGGGCTTCATGCCCAGTAGGAGGCGTGCAGAAGTCAGCTGATCAATGATTCTCATCATTGATGTTCCTATCTCTCCCTCTCCCTTTTTCTCTAAAATCAATTTTTTAAAAAAAGGGTAAACTATTGTCCTGGACAGTGTTGCTAAGTGGTTAGAATATCAGCCTGCATGCCAAAGGGTCAAAAGTTCCATTCCTGGCTAAGGGCACATACCTGCTATAGGATGTGGGAGGCAACCAGTCAATGTGCCTCTCTCACATTGATGTCTGTCTTTCTTTCTTTCCCCCACCCCTTCCACTCTCTTTAAAAATAAAAAAGTAATGGTAAAAATGTCCTCAAGTGAAGAGTAACAATAAAAGGTAGACTATTGCTCTATGTAGAATTGTAGATCATCAAAAATTGAGAAATATTCAGATGTCCAATAGGAGAAAGTTTTCCTTCCCAAGGAGGCCAACACCTTATCACCTTCAACCCACCAGGATGCTTTGAGAGTGACAGATATGAAGCTATGAATAAAAAATAGATTTTATCCCTAGCCAGCTTGGCTCAATGGATAGAGTGTAGGCCTGTGGACTGAAAGGTCCCAGGTTCGATTCCCACCAAGGGTACATGCCTGGGATGTAAGCTTGATCCTCAGTGGGGGATGTGCAGGAGGCAGCCGATCAATGCTTCTTTCTCATCGTTGATGTTTCTCTCTCTCCTCCCTTCCTCTCTGAAATCAATAAAAAAAATATTCTATATAATAAAAGGCCAATATGCACATTGTCCCTGTGAGCCAGAGTTACACGTGTGCTGACCACCTGGGGGTGGCAAGGAACATGGCAGGCTTTAGATGGGGCCTGCAGCCAAGGGAACGGAAGCCGGCCAGCAACAGCGGCGGAAGAAAGGCCCCAATCTGCAGCCGGCAGCCACTCATTTCATGCACTGGGTCTCTAGTATTGAAAACAAAAAAGAGAGAGAGAGAGAGAGAGAGAGAGACTTTACACCTGACCCACATGATCAACCCAATCAACGTGGTAATACACACATTCCATTCCCACCAGAAACCTAATGAAATGTTAAGTACCACTAAAAATGATACTAAGTTTATTTTGTGTCACTATCATATTTTAGGAAGTATATGACAACTAGAAAACACTAATGTTACTATAAGGAAAGTAAACTAATACCAAGAAAAAAAAAAAAAAAGGAAGTCCAAGATGATAGCAACATAGGAGGACCCTGAATTTGCTCTCTCCCATGACCAAACTCAAGTATACACATATACAAAGAGCAAGTACTCTCATAAGACAAATAATTAATACTTATCCTTCTTAAACTATTTTTTAAAATGTCACCCCAATACACCAGGTTTGGGAGTTCCAGCCCTGGTCAGGACACATACAGAAATCAACCAATGAATGCATAAATGATCTCTCCTTCCCTCTCTCAAAATCAATTTAACTTTTTATCTCTCTTTCTCTTTCTCCCTCTCTCAAAATCAATTTAATATCACTTTCTCTCCCTCTCTCAAAATCAATTTAATTTTTTTTCAAAAAATATACATAAAAAAGAAAAGGAAAAAATTCATTTTATGAAGCCAGCATTATCTTAATTCCAAAACCAGACAAAGGCATTACAAAAAAATTACCAGCCAATATTCTTGAACATAGATGCAAAATTCCATTCAACAATATATCAAAAGGATTATATACTATGACCAAGTAGGATTAATTCCAGAGATGCAAGAATCGTTCAACATCTGTAAATCAATCAATCTGATACATCACACTAACAAAATAAAGCATAAGACCATATGATCACCTCAAAAGATGCAGAAAAAGCATCTAAAAAATTCAACATCCTTCTATGAAAAAAACTCTCAACAAACTGGACATAAAAGGAACATAGCTAAAAAAAAATTGCTATTTATGACAAACTGACAGCTAATATACTCACAATGGTGAAAAACAAAAAGAAACAAGATAAGAATGTCCACTATTCGACACTTCTTTTCAAGATAGTATTAGAAGTCCTAGCCCAGCAATCTGACAAGAAAAAGAAATAAAAGGCATCTGAGTCTGAATGAAGTAAAACTCTCATTATTTAGAGACTAGAATTTCATGCACTTGGGGGGTCCCTCAGCCTGGTCTATGCCCTCTCATAGTCCAGGAGCCCTCAGGGGATGTACTAAGCCGCAGCCTGGCCTCCCTCTGTGAGAAGCAACCAGGATGGGCCAATCAGGGGATAGCACAACCCCTGTCACCTTGCCACAGCCACCAGCCACCCACTGCAGGAGGCAATTAGAATGGGCCAATCAGGGGACAGCACCGGCCAGCCCCGCCCCTCCCATTAACCCTCCTCCACCACTGGTCACGGCTGTCCCCCTATCACCATCCTCTCCCTCTGCCTGCTGGCATACACCTTGGCTGGCCTGGCACCGCCTACTCACTGCACCACCACTCCCTTACCCCCACTGATGGGTCATTCCACTGTTTTTTCATTTTGCATATTGTGCTTTTATTATATAGGATGACATGATAATATATAGAGAGAACCTTAAGATGCCACCAAAAAAATATATTAAAATAAACAAATTATCAGTAAAGTGGCAGAATTTAGAATCAATATACAAAAATCTGTTGCATTTCTATACACCAATAACAAAAAATTGAAAGGAGAAATTAAGAAAACAATCCCACTTACAATTACATCAAAAAGCATAAAATACCTTGAAATAAATTTAACCAAAGATGTGAAACACCTGTATTCTGAAAACTATGAGACTGAACTATAAACTATAAGACTGAAAGAAATTGAACAAGATACAATAGAAAGATATACCTTACTCATGGATTAGAAGAATTAATATGGTTAAAATGTCCTTCTTACCTAAAGCAAAATATAGACTCAATGCAAAACTTACTCAAATACCAATGACATTCTTCTCAGAATTAAACAACTATTCCTAAAATTTGTATGGTACCACAAAAGACCCCAAAATAGTCAAAGAAATATTGAAAAAGAAAAAATGGGAGGTATCACACCCCCAATATCAAACTGTACTATAGAGCTACAAAAATAAAAACTGTGGTACTCAGCCCTAGCTGGTTTAGCTCAGTGGATAGAGTGTAGGCCTGTGGACTGAAGGGATCCAGGCTCGATTCTAGTCAAGGGCATATGTCCAGGTTGCAGGCTCAATCCCCAATAGGGGGCATGCAGGAGGCAGCCAATCAATGATTCTTATCATTGATGTTCCTATCTCTCTTCCTCTCTGAAATCAATAAAATATGTATTTTTTTAAATTTAAAGAAACAACTGTGGTATTCACATGAAAAATAGATATATAGATCAATGGAATGAATTTGCAAAACCAGAAGTAAATCCACAATTATGTAATCAATTAATCTACAAAGAAGACGATATACAATAAAGATAAATACAGTCTCTTTGAAGAAATGGGGTTGGGAAAACTGGACAGATTCATGCAAAGAAAATGATACTGGACACTTTCTTCCACCATATACAAAAATAAACTTAAAATGGATTAAAGACTTAAATATACTGTAAGACCTAAAACCATAAAACTAGAAGAAAACATAAGCAGTAAACTTTTTGACATTGCTCTCAGTAGCATTTTTTTAATAGTCTCTCCTTGGACAAGAAGAACAAAAGAAAAATAAACAAATGATGCTACGTCAAACTAAAAAAAAACTGCACAGCAAAGAAAACCAATAAAACAAAAGATAATCTACTGAATGAAAGAAGATATTCGTCAATGATATATCTGATAAGGGACTAATATCCAAAATACATAAAGAGCTCATACAACTTAACACCAAAAAGAAAAACAATTCAATTAAAAAATGGGCAAAGCCTAGCCAGCATGGCTCAGTGGTTAAGCATTGACCCATGAACCAGGAAGTTACAGTTTGATTCCCAGTCAAGGTCAGAGCACATGCCTGGGTTGTGGGCTCTATTCCCAGTATTCGGCAGGAGGCAGCCGATCAATGGTTGTCTCTCATCACTTATGTTTCTCTCTCTTTCTCCTCCTCTTTTTTCTCTCTGAAATCACTGAAAAAATATATTTTTAAAAAATGGGCACAGAACCTGAATAAACATTTTTGCAGAGGACATAAAGATGTTCAAGAGACATTTGAAAAGTTGCTCTACATCACTAATCATCAGGAAAATTCAAATCAAAACCAAAACAAGATAACACCTCACACATGTTAAGACAGCTATCTTCAATAAGTCAACAAACAACAAATGTTGGAGAGGATGTGGAAAAAAGGGAACCCTCATACACTGTTGCTAGGATTATAAATTGGTGCAGCCATATGGAAACTGGATTGTATAGCAGCTTTACTTTTAATTGTTTAAGGAATCTTCATACAATTAAAAATAAAGCTGCTATACAATCCAGCAATCCCACTTCTGAGTATTTGTCAAAAACAAAAACACTATATCAAAAAGATGTATGCACCCCTAACTTCATTGCAGCATTACTAGTCATAGCCAAGATATGAAAGCAACCCTAGATATCCATCAATAAATGAATGAATAAAGATGATGTTCCATGTATATACAGGATAAAACAAAAATATTTATAGTTGTTCATATGAAAAATATAATAATTAAGAAGTAATAACACAAGAATAAGCTGTTTCTGTACTCACAACTGTAAACCTATTGTAAGCCTCCCCCAGTACAAATATACATTGAGTGGCCAGATTATTATGATCTCTGAATGCATAATAATCTGGCCACTCAGTGTATATCCTATATAATAATAGGTTAACATACAAATTGTCCCCTTGACCAGGAGTTCAACCAGCAGGCAGGCCAGCCAACCACCTATGTCCCCTCCCCCTGGCCAGGCTGGCTGGACCCCCACCTATGCATGAATTCATACACACATTAAGTGGCCAGATTATTATGCATTCAGAGGTCATAATAATCTGGTCACTCAGTGTATATTATATTGTGTAATGTAAGATTAAAAGAAAAAACAGTAAAACAAACCTTAACAGAAGTTAACTTTGAGATAATTCTACATGTTATTTTCATATGTTCTATAATGAATATATGCTATATTTTCTTTATTTCACTCATTAAAAATTATCAAAATTAAAATAAGACTATTAACTTTGTTTCCATCTTTCAGAGCCCAATGACAATCATTGTAAATAATTCTAATGTATTATTTTAGATATATTGAATATGTATATCTAGCTATGCTAATAAAAGGATAATATGCTAATTAGACCAGGAGACCTTCCGGATGTCCTTCCAGACAAAGTCATGGTGGTGGGGCTGAGACAGAGACACTAGTAAGTATATATTCATGAGTATCTTTTTAAATTGAAAATGAAAAGGACTGTGCATATTGAACTTCCCTTATTTTACTTAATATACACTAGAAATCTTTTTATCCTATCACCTATATCACTACTTCATTCTTCTTTAGAGCTGCAGCATATTCTAGCATACAGATGTGCATGTAATTTAACAAGACTACTGACATAAATTTCAGTGCTTTCCTGATTTTTGATATCACAATGCACACCCTTTAACATGTGTTTCTGTGTGTTAGTATATCAGAAACAAACCAATTCTCCAAATTCATTCTACAGAATAAATTCACTTATATTCATATTCATCTCAAGGACCGAACAAATCAGCACATGAATTCTACAATATATTTGTGTTAAATACATATTAGGTTTATAGTGAAATAATGATTACTAATTGTGAAATGTTTTTCTGAACATTAAATATACTTATAAAACTCAACCAAGCTATCTCCTTTAATGTAGAACAAGTTGAATCTTCTTTAAAATAATAACAAAAGGAAAATTGTCATTGAAAACTCTTAAAACATTAAAATCATTCCAATCAACATAAATAACTGCAAAGTTTAATCAAAAATATAAAAAAGGGTGACAGATACACTTTAAAAATGACAAAAAAATTTTAAAATCCCAAAATGTTAGAAAAAAATAACTGCTGGAAAAATTGTGAATATATCAGAAAATGCTGGAAATAAACAATTTTTAAGACTAATGAAAGTCTTTTTAAATATATTGAAAAATTCTCCCATGACATAATAAAATTTTGTCCATGTGCATTAGAGAAATATTTTCCTAAATATATTGATACAAATAATTGGTAAATTTGACTAATTAACCTTTAGATTAATTGACCTAGAGCCAGTATATCTGTAGAACAAATTTCTAGAAATGGAACTGCTGGATCAAACATGATATGTGCTATTTATAGTTTTGACAACATTACCAAATTGTACTTTAAAAAGTTACACCAATCTACATTCTCACTAAAATCTATTAGACTCAAACATCTTATTCCTTATGAATCTAAAATGTAAATACTGGGCTCTCTCGGATCCTCATTCCCAAGATGACCAAGAAAAGAAGGAACCAGTGATCATGCCAAAAAAGGCCGAGGTCATGTGCAGCCTCTTCATTGCAACAACTGCACCAAGTGCATGCCCAAGGACAAGGCCATTAATAAGTTTGTCATTCGAAACATAGTAGAGATCATAGCCGTTAGGTACATCTTCCAAGCGAGTGTCTTAGACGCCTATGTGCTTCCCAAACTGTATGTGAAGCTGCATTACTGTGTGAGCTGGGCCATTCACAGCAAGGTAGTCAGGAATCGTTCTCATGAAACCCAAAAGAACCAAACACCCCTGCCCCAATTTAGACCTATGTGTGCTGCCCCATGACCTCCACCAAAGCCCATGTAAGGAGCTGTCTTTAAGGAGTGAAGAAAAGTTCTCTGGGGAGGAGGGGGGAGGAAATAAATGGAAATTGTACTTCAAAAAAATAAAAATAAAGCTGAAAACTGGCTCAGTGGATAGAGCATCAGCCTGCAGACTGAAAGGTCCCAGCTTCGATTCCAGTCAAGGGCATGTACCTTGGTTGCAGGCACATCCCCAGTAGAAGGTGTGCAGGAGGCAGCTGATCAATGTTTCTCTCATCAATGTTTCTAACTCTCCTATCTCTTTCCCTTCCTCTCTGTAAAAAATCAATAAAATATATTTAAAATAAATAAATAAAATGTAAATATTGGAATCATTGTTATTTTAAATTTGCACTTTTAAATATTTGAGCATATATGTACTTTATAATGGGATAAAGGCCTTTAATTAAATTACATGAAAGAATTTACACAATAAATGTTTAAATTATTCAAAAGAGTTTATACTAATATAAGAACAGTGTAAAAACGAGTTCACATATATTAATAAGAAATCAAGATAACATGCAAAAAATGAAAATGCTGTTTATTTTAGAATTTAGGAATTACAAGTTTTTTTTCATTTATTATCATGCTGATTTTCTGTTAACAAAATGTTCTGGTGGCCTGGGAGTAAAAGAAAATCACAGCTTTTTATGCCACCCAAGCTTTTTATTTCCTGTCAATGGCCCACCCAGTTTTCAGTTGTCCAGTGCCAAAATTTGATCACAATCTTCAATTCAGCACTCTCTTCCATTCTCCAAAGCCTGGTCATTAAATTCTATTGCTTGTATTTCTTTAATTAACTCTCTCTTTCATCTTCATTTCTACTGAATAACTAATATAAGGATCTAAATGAAATCTCTCTCCTCTAGAATCCAACTGCACACAGTTCTGTTTGATTAACTTCCCTTCACACCAGGGCTTATCAAATCTGATCATACGTACAAATCATCAGTAAAGCCCTAGCTGGTTTGGTTCAGTGGATAGAGTGTCAGTCTTCGGAATGAAAGATTCCAGGTTCGATTCCGGTCAAGGGCACATTCCCAGGTTAAGGGTTTGATCCCCAGTGGGGGGATGCAGGAGGCAGCCAATCAATAATTCTCTCTCATCATGGATGTTTCTCTCTCTCTCTCCTTTCCTCTCCTCTCTGAAATCAATAAAAATAAAAACCAAATCATCAGTATATTGTTAAAAATAAAAATTCTGCCGAAACCAGTTTGGCTCAGTGGATAGAGCGTGGGCCTGTGGACTGAAAGGTCCTGGGTTTGATTCTGGTCAAGGGCATGTACCTTGGTTGCGGGCACATCCCCAGTTGGGGGCGTGCAGGAGGCAGCTGATTGATGTTTCTCATCGATATTTCTAGCTCTCTATCCCTCTCCCTTCCCCTCTTTAAAAAATCAATAAAATATATATTTTTTAAAAAAATAAAAAAAATGAAGATTCTGAGGTAGGGAATAAAAATCTGCATTTCTAGCAAGCCCCCACGTTATACTAATGCTTTAACTTTACCCTTCAAGACACTCTTCAGATTAAGAAGCTTTAAATCAACTACTACCTGCTGCTCAAATTTAAATTCTTTCTTGGTGCTCAAGAGTCCTATCTCTCTACATTTATACTGCACTAGAGGCCTAGCACGTATGAAATTCTGCGCAGTTAGGGTCCCTAGGCCTAGTCTGGCCTCCGTTGCATGGCCTCTTCTAACCTGCGATGCTACGTGAAGCTTCCCACTCCGGATGCTCTGTGATGCTGGTGGCCCCTTGACAGCTCCACGAGGCTTCCCCCTGCCCTTGACTGCTCCACGAAGCTTGTTGCCGCTCTGTGAAGCTCGCCATTTGACACACTACGAAACTCCCCCGCCCTGTCACTGTTCTGTGAGGCTCCCCTGACCCGGCAACTGCTTCTCAAAACTCACTGCTGCCTGGGTGACTACTCCGCTAAGCTCATGGCCACCCCGAGAAGCAGCCAGCCCCCACTTCATGGTAAGTGGCTTAGAGGCTGGGGGAGAGGGAGACACCAAGAGGTGCCCCATGCACTTCATGGTGATCAGTAGCACATTCAGTTGTGACACCACCTAGCTCTTTATATATATTAGGATAACCCTACAGCCTCACAGAATATCCTCCATACTCCTTCTCACAGGCCATACACATTTTGGTTTAGTAGTCTCCATTCTAATATATAAAAACCCTGGGTCCATCACAACCAGAGGTTCAGCTAACCAGCAGTCCTGCAGTCAGCACTGGGTTGCTGTGGTAACCCAGCACTGACTGCTATAACAGCAGGTGCAGTGATTCAGCACTGATTGCTGAGGGGGTTGCTAATCAGGCCCGCAGAGAGGCCTGAAGAGAGAAGCAGCGTCTGATCCGTAGCCTCTGTGACAGCTGTTGATCAGCACTTGCCTCT
Source organism: Lasiurus borealis (assembly GCA_004026805.1). Classification (NCBI taxonomy): domain Eukaryota; kingdom Metazoa; phylum Chordata; class Mammalia; order Chiroptera; family Vespertilionidae; genus Lasiurus; species Lasiurus borealis. The sequence continues at coordinate 40,722 of PVJN01003857.1, forward strand.
TTCTCTTTGGGCCTGGCCAGCAGCCACACCTCCATTTCTTTCCAAGCCTCCATAGGGGCTGCTGATCAGCCCTGCTTTTCTGATCAGGCCCCATTGATAGGCCTAGAGATACTGACTGGCATAGAAACTGACCACTCAGAACCAAATCTGGGTCAATTGTGAGGAGCTAATGGCTGCCTAGGAGGCAGAGCTTTTTTGATGCTGACTGGCATAGAAACTGACCAGAACCAAATCCAGGTGAACTGTGAGGAGCCAATAGAAACTGACCAATCAGAACCAAATTGGCCAGCAGAGGAGAGCAGTTGGGGGGGGTGGTGGAAATCAGGCCTGCAGGGGAGGGCAGTTGGGGGCAACTAGGCCAGCAAGGGAGGGCAGCTGGCGGAGAAGGGGGAGTCAGGACTGCAGAGGAGTGCAGTTGGGGTCATCAAGTCAGCAGGGAAGGGCAGATGGGGGCTAGATCAGGCTGGCAGGGGAGGGCAATTGGGGGTGAGTTCAGGCCGGCAGGAGAGGGTAGTTAGGAGGGGGATTGGGCCAGCAGTGGGGGGTGGCAAGTGGGGGCAATTGGGCTGGCAGGGAAGCAGTTAAGTGTTAATCAGGCTCCAGGGGAGCGGTTAGGGGGTGATCAGGCTGGCAGGCAGAAGCAGTTAGGGACAGGCAAGTGGTTAGGAGCCAGCAGTCCTAGATTGTGAGAGGAACGTCCAACTGCTGGTTTAGGCAATCAGACATCCCCCGAAGATTCCCAGAATGGAGAGGGTGCAGGCTGGGCTGAGGAACAACCCCCCTCCAGTGCACGAATTTCGTGCACCAGGCCTCTAGTATAAAGATAATGTTTCTCAATTTCCTCTCAACTTCCTTTCCTACTCCTCATTCAAGTATTATCTTTTCAAAAAACAAACAACAACAAAAAAAAAAAAACCCACCAATTAATCCTGTCCTCATTCTTTACTCTTTATCCAAATTCCTGCAATACTTCTCCACTAAATATCTGGCATATGTTGCCCTATACTATTAGAACCATCACAGAGGATTCATTATGTGGTGAGGACACAATCTGTTTACCATTTAATGCCTAGCAATATGCTTAGCATATCATTTCTAATTTTATCTAAGTTTATTCAGAGAATCATAGTGTGTGGGTGCCTTTTAAAAGAATAACAAAAACATACCATGTTTCACCTTAGAGTACTAATATTCCAAGGTCAATTTAAAAGAATAAAAAAAACATACCACCATGTTTCACCTTGGAGTATTAATATTTCAAGATCAATTTGGCACTACTGAAAGCACAAATTATACTGCCATGATAAAAACGGGTGACTATTTCGAACAAAAAATATTAAGTTTTGTTTAAAATTATAGAAAATGTCAAATGAGACATTAAAATAAAGAAATTATGTAAAATAATTCTCTGAGAAAGAAAAAAGAAATAAAAAGTATAATTATCAATGAAACGATATAAACTACAATAAGGAACAAGAACCAAATAAATAGATGGGACAGGGAGTAGAGGGAAAGGTGCATAGAGAGAGGTAGGTGGTATTCCAATAAAACTAGGCACAGTAAAAAATAAATAGAACATACATTATTTTCAAGTGCCCATGGAATATTCCTTCAGATACAGCATATCCTAGGCCATAAAACAAGCCTTAGCCAAAACCGGTTTGGTTCAATGGATAGAACATCTGCCTGTGGACTGAAGGATCCCGGGTTCAATTCCGGTCAAGGGCATGTACCTTGGGGGGGGGGGGCATGCAGGAGGCAACTGATTCATGCCCCTCTCTCATCGATGTTTCTAACTCTCTATCCCTCTCCCTTCCTCTTTGTAAAAAATCAATAAAACATATTTTTTAAAAAATTGAAAGAACTGAAATCATATTCTCTGACTGTAATGGAATCCAACTAGAATTCAATAAAACTCCATACACTTGGAAATTTACCAACATCCTGCTTAATTATCCAGGAGCCATAATAGGAAGTCTCAAAAAAAAAATTAAAAATACATAGTCAAGAAATATGAAAAACAACATATCAAAGTTTGTCAAATGCAGCTAAAGCAGTATCCAGTGGAAAATTTATAGCATTACATGCTTTCATTAGAAAAAAAGAAAGGTCTTATATCGATAATCTTAGCTCCTACACCACAAAACTACAAAAAAGAAAAAAACAAACTTAATGCAAACATTGGGAGGTAATAATTATATAAAGGGTAGAGTTAATAAAATGAAAACAAAAACAGAAAAATTAAGGAAACAAAAAGCTGGTTTTTCATAAAAAATACAATGAAATTAATAAACATTTAGTAATACTGACAAAGATAAAAAGGGAAAAACAGAAATCAGAAATATAAAAATGAAATAGAAGATTATCACTACAGATTCTACAGCCATTAAAAGGAAAACAAGAAAATACTAAGAAGAATTTTATACTAATAAATTCAATAACTTGGGAAAAAATGAACCAAGTCTTCAGAAACCACACTTTCTTAAACTCAATCAAAATGAAACAGATAATCTAAAAAATCCTATGAGCATTAAATAAATTGAACTAATAGTTTTAAAAACTCAGGAAAAAGAAACCCTGACTCAGATGGCTTTACCCTAAAATTTATCAAAAATTTAAAGCATTAATTCTAATCTTACACTATCTCTCCTAAAGAGGGAATATTTCCCAAGTCATTTTATGAGGCCAGTATTACTCTGGCACCAAACCCAGACAAACACAGTACCAAAGAACAGAAACAAAAACTTCAAGCCAGTATTTCTCATGAACTTAGATGCAAAACCCTAAATAAAAGTATCAGTAAATAATATCCAAAAATACATAAAAAGATTATTGGGATTTAATGTAGGTAAGTAATGCCAATTCAACATTTGAAAGTTAATCAATGTAACCTACCATCACAAAGGACTAAAGAAGAAAAGTTACATATCTTATCAATTGACAGAAAAAGCATTTGACAAAATTCACAATAAAAATTCTCAGTAAAGTTATGGAAAAAAGAGAAACAATTGTAATAATCTGAACAATAAAGATTTATTAAAAAATAAAATAAAATAAGGATATGCCTTAAAAAAAAAATTCTCAGTAAAGCCCTAACAGGTATGGCTCAGTGAATAGAACATTGGCCTGCAAACTGAAGAGTCCCAGGTTTAATTCCGGTCAAGGGCATGTCCCTTGGTTGCAGGGTGTGCAGGAGGCAGCTGATCAATATTTCTCTCAAATCAATGTTTCTAACTCTCTCCTCCCTTTCTCTCTGTGAAAAATCAAAATATATTTTAAAAATTCTCAGTAAATTAGGAATAAAAAGGAACTTCCTCAACTTGATAAAGCACATCTATAAAAAACCACAGCTATCATCACAATTTATTAGTAAAATCTATATGCTTCCCCCTGCCTAACTCAAGTACAAAGCATGGATGGCTGCTTTCATCAGTCTTACTCAACACAGTTATGGAAGCTCTAACTAGCAAATAAAGCAAGATCCTATATAATAAAACCCTAATATATATAAAAAACCCTATATAATATCAACTGAATGGCAGAATGACCGGCAGAACGACTGGTTACTATAATGCGCACTGACCACCAGGGGGCAGAAGCTCAATGCAGGAGCTGCCCACTGGTGGTCAGTGGGCTCCCACAGGGGGAACACCACTCAGCCAGAAGCCAGGCTCATGGCTGGTGAGCACAGTGGCAGTGGCAGGAGCCTCTCCCACCTCTGCTACAGGCGTGCAGTAAGGAGTGAGGAGTCCTGGACTGTGAGAAGGATATCTGACTGCTAGCTTAGGCCTGATCCTCCCATGATCCTCAGGTGGATTGGGCCTAATTCTGGCAGGCGGACATTCCCTGATGGGTTTCGAACTGCAAGAAGGTGCAGGCCGAGCTGAGGGACTGCCCCAGTGCACGAACCTTGTGCACTAAGCCTCTAGTAAGTAAATAAAAGGCAAACAGATTGGAACAAAAGAAAAAAATCTGTCCCTGTTTGCAGATGACATTATTTTCTACCTTGAAAATCCCAAGAAATCTACCCCCAAATTCCCGAGAACTAAATAAGTGAGTTCTGCAAGATCATAGGATACAAGATTATTGCACACAAGAATCAATCACATTTCTGTATACTAACAATAACCATGTGAAAACCTACAAATACAATGCCATTAACAGTTGCTCCAAAGAAAATGAAATACTTACATATAAATCCAAAAAGCAAAACAAAACATGTGCAAAATCTATATAATGAAAATTACACAATGTTGATGAACAAAATCAAAGTTCTAAAAAATTGTTCATTGACTGGAAGGCAGTAATGATATTAATATTCCCCAAACCTATCTTTAGGTGTAATGCAATTCCTAGCAAAATCCCAGAAAGATTTTTTATAGGTATAAATAAAAGCTTATTCTAAAATTTGTGTAGGAAGGAAGAGGTCCAAGACCCAAAGCAATTTTGAAAAATATGAATCAAGTGGGAAGAATCACTCTTTCTGATTTTTGGCTCACTAGTACTCTCCTGGCCACTGTGACTCTAATTAGGCATCGTCCTATGCACTGGATTCCCGATTAGTATACATACTTGGCTCAGTCTGTGGTAGGGGGTGTGCAAAAGGCAGCCAATCCATGTTTCACTCTCACATTGATGTTTTTCTCTCTCTCCCTCCTTCCTCTCTCTCTAAAATTCAATTTAAAAAATCTTAGCAATGAACAGGTTGACATAACTCGATATAGGATTGAGGGGACAAGGATATACCAAAGAACTTACATACTTATATGCATAGCCCATGGGCAATGGAGTAGTGAAGACCTGGGGGAGTGGGTAGAGGTTGAGAGGAGGGGCGTAAAAGAGGGAGGAAATGGGAGATATCTGTAACACTATCAACAATTAAAAATATGTATTTTTTTTAATCTTAAAACAAAACATAGTGTGGCAGTGATAGATAGACATGCAAATGGATGGAAATGAACAGAAAACCCAGCAACAGGTCCACACAAGTATGCCCAACTGATTTTTGACAACAGTACACAAGCAATTCAATGGAGAAAAGATAATATTTTGAACAAATGGTGTTTGAGCAACTGGTCTTAAAAAGAAAATACTAACCTCAACCTAAACTTCTATTTTATGCAAATATTACTTCAAAATAGATCATAAACTTAAATGTAAAACTATAAATTTTAAGAAAAAATCCTCAAGACTGTACTCGAGTTCTTAGACTTGACACAAAAGGCATAACACATAAAGGGAAGAACTGACATATTGGATCTTATCAAAATTAAAAATTTTTGCTCTGAATAGCCCCATAAAGAAGATGAAAAAGCTACAAGACTGGGAGAAAATATTTGCAAATCACATATTTGACAAAGAATGTGTATCTATAAAGAACCCTCAGAACTCAACAACAACAACAAAAATATCCTATTAGAAAATGGGCCAAAGACATAAACAGACATTTTACCAAAGAGGATACATAAATGGCAAATAAGCACATGAAAAAATGCTCTGTATCTTTAAGCATTAGGAAATACAAAATAAAACTACAATGAGATATCATTACATACCTTTGAATGATTACAGTAAAAAATAGGAATAACACCCAATTTAATTAGAATACAGAGAAAATAAAACCATTGTGGAAATGCAAAATCATATAGCAACTTTAGAAAATAAACTTAGCGTTTTTTAAAAACTAAATATGCACTTAGCAGATGACCCAGTAATTGTGCTCTTGGGCATTTATCCCAGAGAAATAAAACATGTTCACACAAAAATCTGCACACAAAACAGTTCCTAACAGCTCCATTATGAAGAGCCAACAAACTGAAAAGAATACGTACAAATATCCAACAGGTAAATGGTTAAACAAATTGTGTTATATCCACACCATGAAACACTACTCAACATTTTTTTTAAATTGATATACACAACATAGATTCAAAAATTATTCTTGTAGGATCAATCTAAATCAAAATCTATCTACACAGCCAACATAAATCCTTAAAGCTTAAGGAGGAACCAAAAAGGTAACAAGGATATGCTAAAATCTAGAAAATGGACAAGTAGCAAAATTTTGTTTCTATCGGTCTATAAAAAGTTATCCATATAAGAATATGAATTTAGTGAGCCCACTTTTCTTCTTTGTTCCCACAATCCCTATTATCTTCTTTTCCCCTAATTGTCCTAGCTTAAAAAATCCTTTTATCAAATCCAATCATTAACACACAAAAAAAGATTCAAGCTTGTTGGCCCAAACTTTTTCATTTCTTGTGCTCTCTACTTGTGAATGTGCTTGTATATAATTTTCAATACTTAAGTATGTATGTGAACTCTTTGAGTGAGAATAAAAATAATAGTTCTCCAGTAAATAAATTCTTTTCAAATGCTTGGCAAAGTCATTTTTTGTTAATGCCTTGATGGTAACAACATAACATGAATTATTCTGAAATATATTTTGGAGCCCAGAACATCTCCCTTAAATAATCCACAGCAAACCACAATCAGTTGTTCACTTAAAAACTACCTAGATCTGAGCATATGCCACTTGGTTTTAAACATAGTTCAAGATTAACCCTAAAAAGCATGCATTGAATCCAACATATCAAAAGAAGTCATAAAAATACAACCATAAACTTAAATCTTTAAAGTATTAAACATGAGGGGGAAAAACAGCAGTATTAATGGCTAAAGTCCAAGTTTATAAAAGTTTCTAAAATTATGACAGCAGACTGAATTAATGCAGGTGTTTTTGCTTGTTTATTTGTTTACTGGATTTTACATTCATACAGACAAAATATCCTTTCTCATATGTAAAATTTTCTATCCATTTTATTTTTATCACATATAAACTGCCTCTAAGTTTTAACATATACATTAATAATGGAAGAATTATAAAATATATTACTAACAGTTCCAATATTAAGAATTAAATCAATTCTGATACTTCTATTTTAAATTCTCCTTCAAATTCTTTCAGGCAATGTAGAGAGAATAACTTGTGCTTATGTGTTACCATGATCAAGATATGGCAAAAGTCAAATGGTTAAAAAAAAACTCAGGGCCTGAGATAGTTAATAACAAGAAGAATAACAACATAAGAGTATTTAACTTCAGGGGGAAAAAAAAAATTCCTTTAAAGTAATACTAAAATCATTTTTAGTAACTATATCACAGATCATAACTAAGTTAAAATAGCTAGAAAAGTATAGAAGCAAAGAGAAATATGTTTAAGATGGCAGTGGCCAAGCAAAATATAATGCAAACCTCATATATAAATTTAAATTTTCTACTAGCCGCATTTAAAAAAACAATAGGCCCTGGACAGTGTGAATCAGTTGGTTGAGCATCCTCACATACACCAAAAGGTCGCTGATTCAATTCTCAGTCAGGGCACATGCCAGGGTTGCAGGCTCGATTCCCAATAGGCAACATGCAGAAGGCAGCCAACTGTTGTTTCTCTCACACATCAATGTTTCTCTTTCCCTCTCCCTTAAAAAAATCAGTAAGAACATTTTTTAAAAACCAACAGGTAACTAATTTTATTTAACCCAATCCTATACAATAAAAGACTAATCTGCTAATTACCCCCTAACCGCCTGCAGCCCCTCCCCCCCGCAAGCCCCACCGCTAATCAGTCCCCACCCATGGGGGCCCTGGCAGTCCTGTCAACTGCCCAAGGTCCCTCCCCCTAGCCAGCTCCACCTCCTATTGGTCCCCACCACTCCGGGGTAGGACCAGCCAGCCAACCTCCCATGTCCCCCCCCCCCATCAGCTCGCCCAATCGGCACCAATCAGAGTGGGCCAGTCAGACCCCACCCATGCATGAATTTGTGCACTGGGCCTCTAGTATATCCATAATATCAATTCAACATGTATTATTTTTTAAAATTACTAATTACGTATTTTACAATTTTTTTGTGCTGATGATTCAAACTTCAGTGGGCATTTTGTACTTAGCACACATCACAATTCAGACTAGTCACACTTCAAATGCCTAACACCTACATATAGCTTGTGGTTACCACACTGGATAACACAGGTCTAAGAAATGGCTTGAGAAAACAGGCATATATCTACCTTCAGACCAAAAGATTAAGTACAATTATCTGAAAGAATCTAAAATCCATAGTAATGCATACAGAACATCACAATTTGCGATTAATTGCTGATCCTAGTATATGAGGACTCTTTGAAAGATAATTAAAGAAAAACTCATTAGAGGACATTTGCCTTCAAAAAATGTAAAAAGTTAAGTTCTTTTTTGCCAACCAATCTCTAAGCTTTTTTATATGTAGTATCATATAACTAACTCTTCTAGAAATCATTAGCAGATGACAAGTATATTCAATACACAGTCCCCAAATATCTTTAAATTTCCCATAATTCTACATATGATTTGTTCTTCACCTATTTGTATCAATTTCCTTTTTACTATCATGTTCAGTATCATTCTGTTGGAAACTTTATTAACAAAAGTAAAAGCAACTCACATCAAAACCTTAAGAATGGGTTTTAGGATATCTGAAGAAAGTTTAGAGTATAAAATACTAATTTAGAGTCAAAAGTCTTAAGAAATACAACATTTGCATCCGGACATGGGGGAAAACAGAGAAAGGATATGAGTAGAGAGAAAACACTAAATTTGGCAGGGGTTAAGAGGAAAGCAAGTGTTGCTAAAGGAGATTTAGAGGTAGCAGTAAAATAACAGACCTCTATTAAGAAAGGGTGGTCCAGAAGCATTCTCAGTCCATTGAGATCTTCCTTCTAGGCATATCTTTTGTTGGGCACAAATAAATTTTTACCAAAAAAAATTTTTTTATAAGAGAGTAGTCCAGGCTTCCACTAAAAGCCAATCTTTGGAATAGCAATCAACTCATACTCTCTATTTGCAATTTCCTCAGGGATACAGATGTCAAGTCTTCCTGTGTGTAGGGTGAAGGGTTAGTGAGAAGAAAAGAGGAAGGCCATGAACTATCCCTAACAACTTCTTCCCCACTCATAAAAATTGGCATAATCTAAACTACATTAAAGATTCCTCCTAAACCTTCAGATTTAGTAAAATTAGACTATTCTCTGATCTTATCAATTCATAAAATTCTCCTAGTATATAACAAAATTTCTTGCCATCTAACTTGTTTTCAAAGGATCATTCTGTTTGTTACTAACAGACTATAGAAGAAAAAGTAAAATGCAAGGAAATTGGTTAGAAGGCTATTGCAATTACCTATCAAGAGATTATGGTGGCTATGGAATGATAAAAACTGGTTGAATTCTGGGTATGTTTTCAGGGTAAAGCCAACTATTTCCTGATGGAAAGAATGAATGTGGGATGTGCGAACAGAATCAAAAATAACTCCAAGATTTCTAGTCTAACCAGCTTGAAGCTGCCAACAACTGAGATGAAGAAGGCTACATATATGGATGGAGCGGGTTTGAAAGGACAGAAATGGAAGGGAAAAGCAAGATTCTCTTTTGAACATGATGAGTTTAAGATGTTTAAGAGTGATTCAAGTGGAGATATAGTGTAGACAACTACTAGTAGATATACAAATCTGAAGTTCAGAAGAGCGGTCTGAGTGCAGAAATAAATGTAAGAGTCATCCACATTTAGAATGTATCCAAATTAGTATAATATGCTAATTAGACTATAAAACTAGCAGAGATCACCAAGATAGTGAGGATAGATAGAGAAGATAATCAAAGTTAACTAAGCCCTGAAATATTCCAATGGTAGAAGTAGGGCATAAAGGCAGATCTACCAAGAAAGTCTGAAGAGCAGCCAATGAGTTTTGACAAAAAGGGGATGAGTTATCCTAAAAGGCAAGTGAAATAAATATATCAAAGGAGATAACAACTTTGTCAAATGTAAATTAATCACATAAGATAAAAACTTATGAGATTTAACAATGTCATTGTTGGGAGACTTAAAAATAATTTTAGTACAATGGTCAAAGCAAAAACCTGATTGGAATAGATAGAAGAGATAACAAGAGAACTAGAGCAAGTGCATTCAGACAAGGCTTTAAAGGAGTTCTACAACAATGGAAATAGAGAAAAACAAGGACGAAGTGATCAAGGGAAGATACTTCTGTGAGAAAAATAATAGTACGTTTGCATGTTGATGAAAATGATCCAGAAGAGAAGGAAGAACCCATGAGGGAAAAATTACTACAGCAATGTCTAGAGTAAATGAAAGGGGTGGAATTGCATCACCAGAGGGACTGGGATTAGAGAGAAGCAAAGACAGTTCATCTATAGCAGTGGTCGGCAAACCTCGGCTCACAAGCCATATGCGGCTCGCAACCTGCAGTCTGCCACTCTGTTGACTAATGAATTTGCCAACCACTGATCTATAGTAATTTAAAGCAAACAAGGTCTGTGAGTCAGATCACAAGATGTGGTGGTGGAGTCTGTAAATGTTCAAACTGCTTGCATTTTCTCAGTGAGGTAGCAAGCAGGTCTGAAAGTGAACCAGAAGATGACAGTTGAAAGTTTTGTGTGTTTTTTTAAAAAAACGCAGGGGTATAAACTAAGTCATCTAAGAGTGGGAAAACTGAATAAATTAAGGAAATGGACTATGATTGCCAGACAATATTAAGGGCTACCTGAGGTTTCTTACCACGAATTTAAAGTGAGATTGGTCATATTATTGTATTTTCTTTCAGTCACCTGCAGTTGCATTTAGTGCAGATATGAAGTGCTTAGAGAATCAGAATCTGACTTATGGAGGAAGGAGATTTTGACAAGTATGAAGAAGAAAGGAGCAAGAAGTTGAAAATGCATTGAAATGAGTGAATACAGTAACTAACCTCTAGGTAATGAATATACATTAGGTAATGAGGAAAGAAAGGTGGCAAGGGACAGTGAAAGGGGAATAGAATCTGTAGACTAGAGGTCCTAATAACAATAAAAGATTATTGAGTTGGGGTACTAGGTAGAATGAGCTCAAAATATAGATAGTAGTCAGAAAAAGGGCTGCCTGAATTGGAAACCATGGAGACGTTTAATACCTATAATAATAAAAGCATAATATGCTAATTAGACCAGATGTCCTTCTGGAGGAAGCCAGGGCTGTGAGGGCTGAGGTAGCTGCAGCGGTTTGCCTCGGGCCAAGGCAAGCAGCTGTAGCTGTGAGGGCTGAGCCACTTGCACAAATTTCATGCATCAGGTCTCTAGTCTATATATATAAAAGGCTAATATGCTAAGTGTCCGACCAGTCACTATGATGCACACTGACCACCAGGGGGCAGATGCTCAATGCAGGAGCTGTCATGATGTGCACTGACAATTTACAGAGAAATAGCACCATGGACCTGGTGCCGATAAAGCAACACTAGGCTTCCCCCAACTGGGACATAGGCCCCTCCACTGGAGCAACAGCCCACCAAATCACAGCCAACACTGCCCAGCCCAGCCCAGAAATATATTTAAGAGTCATCCACATTTAGAATGTATGAAAATTAGCATAATATGCTAATTAGACCATAAAACTAGCAGAGATCACACCAAGGTAGTGAGGACAGATAGAGAAGATAATCAAAGTTAACTAAGCCCTGAAATATTCCAATGGTAGAGGTAGACATAAAGGCGAATCTACCAAGAAAGTCTGAAGAGCAGCCAATGAGTTTTGACAAAAAGCAAGGGGATGAGTTATCCTAAAAGGCAAGTAAAATAAATACATCAAAGGAAACAACAACTTTGCCGTGGGGACTTGATAATGACATCACACAGCAATGCTTGGCTTCCTCTCCCTAGCGACTAGCCTCCATTGAGTTTCTTCAGCCCAGGAACACAACTTGCTTTATAGCCAGGTGCATTTTGCACTTTAACCAAATCTCTGTAAAGCGTTTTCCCAAGCCTCATCTCGTTTGATCCTCACAGAAGTCCTGGAGAAGGTAGACAGGTGACTCAGTAGAATCCTATTTTCTTTTCATTAGCAGGAAAACAGGGATTTAGAAAGCTTAGAAACTTGACCCGACTGAAAAGAAGTAGGCCTTGAAAATGACTTCAGGTTTTCTCACTGCACAGAATATAGTAAAAAACTGCAACAGTTAAATATTTTACCCTTTGTTCTCCCTGCGTGATCTATAATAATAATCTGCTTCATGTTGATATTTACTGCTGTGTTGATGCCAACTACCTGAAAGAGAAGTTGGGGTACTTTCCTGGGCTGGCAAAAGTTTAGCTAAATCAGAAAGCAGGTCTAATTAAGCAAGTTTATTCTACATATATAAAAGGCTAAGTTGACTTGCACATGCACAATACATATAAAGCTCTCACTGGTGCCAATCACACATGTGTGTTTCGATCTGTCATTGTTGATTGTGAATTTGGTTGACACTTCTATTATAAAGAAAGGGTTAATAGCAATATTAAAATATTTCTTCTAATTAATTTCCTTTCAATGTGCATGAATTGTGCACTGGGCCACTAGTATTGGTAATAACAAAGCATAAAATACAACCATAGAGTGAATGGCTGAGGTAAGGTAGAGAATAAGATCATTAGAGAAGAGGAATTTTAGAACTTAATAAGCTATTGTATTTTAAGTACCATAGATACTACATGTTGAAATTACTAAGAATTAAAAGAGGTATAGAGTTGGTAAGAATGACAGTGAGCTAGGAGCTAAAATACTCAAGAAAAGAGAAGGAGTAACCCTGGGTTTAGTAGATGCCAGCAAACATGAAGGTTTATGGATAATATGATCTGTTAGCAGATGAGTTTTAGGAAGAAGAGGAGAATGGAAGACACTAGCCCCATTTCCAATCTCAGTGAAACCAAACTCCCGCTTGCACTCCCTCTACTGACCTTTAATGGTGACATATAAGAAAAAATGAAAAACTTAACAGCAAACATGTAAGAGGGCTGCAGGGGAAGTGTGTCTTCAGAAAAGTAGAAAGTAGAGGAAATGTTCAGGGAGAAAAAACAAGGACATGGAAAAATTTTGCTGATCATGTACAGGAGTGAAAAAGAAATCATGCATAACACTGGAAGGATTAAAGTGGGAAACATGAAGTGTCAATTGGCAAACAGATGGTGACTGACCTAAAAAGGGATAAAAGATAGAATAAGATTAGTCCTGATGGTCTTCAGGCAAATAATAGTGTCAAGAATGTGAGTGTTGGCAGAAGGAATGAGGTCTGAGAAGCTCCCTGTCAATAGAACACAAGTTAGGGAAGCATGTTCTTAGCCTCAGTACAAAGGGCTTCTCCTTCACCACTAATGATGACTTGCAAGGAAACTGTAATGTACTTGTAAGGCTGTTGTAGAATTTTTAAAAATTAATAATATAGTGATTAGAACAGTGCCTTGAATCTAATGAGCATTCAAAATAAGTTTTACTATCAAATGTAAAATAAAATTATTATAACAAAAAGTGATTCATCATACATTTTATTTTCCTCAGCAAATGGATTTCCCAACTGATTCCCAGAAAAACCAGTATTAAAATGGACTCAGAAAACTCATTTGAAAAAGAAGTCTCTGAGGTCAACTTTTATGTAGTGTCCATCAATCTCAGAAAATTGGCTCTCCTCCAAAAAGTACCACCACCGGCCCTTGAATTCATTTCTCCATCCACTCAACTTCAATTGTAAAATTAGATATTCATTCAGAAATCATATACTGAGCACCTATTATGCACCAAGTACTATTCACAGAACCTAGGATACATCAGGAAACAAACAAAAGTTCCTATCCTAGTAGATGGAGATTAACAACAAACAGTATATTAACGAGTGAGTGGTTTATATGTTTGAAGAGAAGTATTACAGAAAAATAAAACAATACAAATAATGAGGTGAGGGGCCTGGATTTAAATAGTCAGGATAGGCCTAGTGATGAGGAGATCATCTGAACAAAGATCTGAAAAAATTGAGATAGATATTTAGAAAAGTGGTCTCTAGGTGGAGGGAACAGCCAAGCAAAGACTCAAAGGCCTCTTCATTTAGTTCTTGCCACTACTTGGCAGTAATTTCTTAAAATGTTTTTACTGATTTCAGAGAGGAAGGGAGAGAGAGACAGAAACATCAATGAGAGAAACATAAATTGGCTGCCTCTTGCACGCCCCGCTCTGGGGATCAATCGATCAAGCCAGCAACTCAAGCATGTGCCTTGACTGAGAATCAAACTGTGACCTGGTTAAGGGGGCAATGCTTAACAAACTGAGCCACATCGACTGGGTAGCAATAATTTTATTAATTCCTTTTTTCCCCCCTACTTCTTCTCTTCAAGTCTCTAATCCTACTCTCTACTCTCCTTCAGCAGTGGATGATAATAGCTATTTTTCATACGTTTACCACATACCAAACATTGTTCTAAATGTTTTTAAAAGAAATAGGGGCTACCATTGCCTTCATGCAGAAAACTGAGATGCAAAAAGATTAAGCAGCTTTTCCCAAGATTAGAAAGTTAGCAAGTAGCAGAGCCCTGCAAAGAATGTATGTATAATGTTTTGTCTACTAGAAGGCTTAACATTCAGCACAAAGTGCCTCAAGTTATCTCATCCCTAATATGTACAATTTCTCCAAGTACACATTCAATAACTATGAAAGCTGCTATTATAATGTTTTCTTGCCATTTTTCCAGTCATTTTCTAGATTAGTCTTTACATAGCATCTATACCTACTATCTTCTTTAACCTCCCCCCAAATTTGATTATAGTCCTACTCTATTAAAATTACACTAACGTAGTGATATCACACCTCAAGCTAAACAGCTTTATCAATTCCATTCTCCTTAAATGTTGTGTTAGATTATGTCAATTCCTTTTCTTCTTGAAATAGAAGCAACACCATGCTGGATCTCCTATCTCTATTTGCGATTTCTCTCCCCTGGTAAATTTCTTCCTTTGTTTTCCAAGACTTATACTTGCCCATCTTCTTCCTACCTCTCCAATTGTTCCTTTAATACCTTTTTCATTTCTGCCCCTTTAAAGGTAGAGATCCCAAAAGTTTAATTAGAATCCTTTGTGCTTCTATCTCTGTTAGCTCAGTTTCCCTTAAGGTTCATTTGTCCAATAAAAATTATATAGCACCTTCTCTCTACCAGGCAAATTGTATGGGTCATTCAGGATAAATCAGCGAACAAAATAGA
Source organism: Lasiurus borealis (assembly GCA_004026805.1). NCBI lineage: Eukaryota > Metazoa > Chordata > Mammalia > Chiroptera > Vespertilionidae > Lasiurus > Lasiurus borealis. Next base: position 55,809 of record PVJN01003857.1, read on the forward strand.
CCAAAAAGAACACAACACAAAAACCTATGCTACCAAGGACACTCAAAACTATCTTCCCTTAAATACTGTTTTAAACACATCACTCTCCTGACTTAAAAAAAATACAACCTTGCAATGAGTCCCCTCTTATCAACCAAATCTAAATGCCTTTGTTCAAAACATTCCATCACCATTTTCCATCATACCTATCCAGGTTCATTTTTCACTACTCACTGATTCAAAAAAATTCCAGAAAGTCTAGTCCTTTTGATTACTCCCTCAAACACTTTGTGTTCCAACTGATCAAATAATTTCTGAAAACATTTGTCCAGTATCTAGACATGAAAAAATATCCTAAAGCATAATATGCAAATTGTCCCTTTGACTGGGAGTTTGACCAGTGGGTGGGAGCGGCCGAGGGAAGGGAAGGAGGCCCCAGCTGGAGACAGCGATAGGCAGTGGGGGATGGGAGGGAGTACCCAGCCACTAGGGACCCTACCAGTGCACGAATTTTGTGCACTGGATCTCTAGTATTGAATAAAAAGCTAAGTGTTCAAAAACGGATGTATTTGAATTCTTTCAAATGTATTAAATAGCAAACACTTATATGGAGCTGGTCAAACACTATTCAAAGCACTTTGCGAACATTAATTACTTCATTTACTCCACACAACATCCTATTATCTCCATCTTACAACTGAAGAAGCTGAGGCTCAAAAAGAGTAAAGTAACTTGCTCTAAGTCTAACAAGTATTAAGTGGTAGAGCCAAGATTCACACTCAGGCAGTTTGGCTCCATACTATACTGCATACTCCTAGTAAGAGCAGTAAAAAAAATCAAGGAGAGCCCTGCAATGTGGCTCAGGAATCAAGAGGTCATGGTTAGATTCCAAGTCAGGGCCATGCTAGGGTTGCAGACTCGCTCCCCAGCAGTAGGTGTGCAGGAGGCAGCTGACAGATGATGTTTCTCTCTCGATGTTTATCTCTCTAACCCTTTCTAAAAATCATATTTAAAAAGCAAAACAGAGAAAGTTCAAAGGGCTTGCAGGAAAAACTATATTCAATTATGAAAAATCATTTAAATTAGACTTTTACTCCAAATACTGAAGAGTAATATTTCCTTTAATATCATACCAAATTCTTTAAAATTTTACAATTTAGTACTATATAATAAAAAGTACAATCTATAAACACAAACACATAATATATTACTCAGAGTTCTACAAAGCTGTTGAAAATATTTGCTAGGCATGACTAACGAATATATGGTGACACATGACAAACAAATGTTCTTTTATTAGAATGCCTGTATTAAAGTATTTTACTGTCATACTTGTTTTCACCATGATCAAAACAGATATGAATACAATTCAGGGAAGATAACTACTTTAAAGGAATTCTAACTTTAATTTTTTGAAGCAAAATTCACATCTAGAACAAGGTCCAATATGACAAAAATTTTAGTAAAACCAAGAAATTCCAAAAAAGTTCCATTAAGCATCTAATTTACATACTCTTCAACTTATCACAAACTCTACAATAAAGGACCTTTTAAAAGGTTTCTGAGGATTCATCTAGTAAATTCATGATGCTATTTTATAACTGATTACATAAAATTAAAAATAAGAGGCAGAGGTTCTTCCATAAAAAGTATCTTCGAATAATATAATCCTAACCTATAAGCAGATGAGGAGTATCATACCTATCATTTTCTTCTCATACCTTTTTCTCCTTGCTTTCTGGCAGAGAAAAGACACAAAAATTAACAGGTTTTAAAATGGAGATATTAAACTGTAAATGCCTAGATGAATAACAGCTTGATTTAGAAAAGGCTAAAATTTATAGCTTTCTCATTTCATACTGACAACCTAACTTAGAAACCTAAAGTATGTAGCCAAAGGCAGCAAAGAATGCCTCTCAGGCAAAAATACACAGTAGCCATTATTAGACTTTGAAGTCTTCTCACTTAATATTTTTCCCTCTCCTCTCTTTTCCTGTGTTTACAATGCACCTACCTACTTCTTGGCTATCCAAGACAAACTAGGCCACTGGCACAAAATCAGTTCCCTCACAAGAATTATATGAATGAAAATTATGCAAAGTGTTAATAATTTGAGATCAATTCAAGTTATTAAATCTAGAAGAGATTCTTGGAGCAGGGAACCTATGTTCTCCTTTTCCCACTACACACTCACCATGACACTTAACAAGTGGCTCCACACTCAAAGAGATTAATTTAAATTTCTTGGGAGAAAAGAATGAATTGGCAGCTACCTTGAAGATATTCTCAAATACTATACTATGTATTTGATATTTACTTCCCTCCCACATGCAATGAGAAAGATGCATAATCCTTCTCAAGATTGTCCCGCACACAGTGGAACTCAATTCAATCTTAAATCCAAAATTAACACATTAAAGCTCCTGTTAAACTCCCAAGGAGAGGACAATAGCTTTCTATTCTAGTGACCATATTAGCACACATGAACAGTAAAAAATGTCAAAAGCTGTCACATTTCCAGAATTAAGGTAATCTTAGAATGGAAGAAAGGAATGTCAATGAAAAACAGAGTTTTCCCAATAATGTACTATATTGCATCATCGATATTTTCCTTATTAATATTTCCCAAGTACCTAAAAAGTACATGCTATTATGGTAGATCATACCTTTTATAATAATAAAAATGAAAATGACTGGTAAATTAAGATAAATTTAATTTTGAAGCTGTAAGTACCTAACTTGAGATGGTTTCAGACTCAACTATAAAAATCCTTGAGATCTCACAAGCTAAATACCGTGGAGAGAGAAGATATCATATGAAAGAAGCAGCAAGAGAGTAAATTATAATAAATAGTACTATTCGTTTACTACTTACAAAGTAAAAAGCAAGTAATCTGTCTTTCCACCCTGCTTTAAGATAAAAAGTGAAATTTCCCTTCATAAAACAAAGCAAGCATGCTATCCAGAAATACACACTAGATGAAGAAAGTTGGCTTAACAAAAAATCAACAAACCAAAACAAAGAAAATAACTTCAAAGGTCTCGGTTCTTTTAAAAATTCCAAATAAAACAAATATGGCTGCTGTTGAACTAGATCTGTTTTTAATAATACCTTTGCAAAGCAAAATATATCAAAATAAATTAAAGAATAAACTTCCATTTAATAATGTCTCTGCATTCTTCATTGGCCTGCTGACCTAACCTTTTCCACCCTTAAGGGAGCTTGGAGCTGACAATATTTCATCAGAATTTCTTCTGTTCTAACCAGGTCATTATTAAACTACCCAATAATATATACTAGTTATAAGTTTCCTAATATCTTTTTGAACTCATACACTCATAGGAAGTAGATGAGGGACAAATTAAATCTTCTACAAATGAGTTCTATATCTTACTATTATATAATACAATTTTCTTTATCTTCCCAACTCTTATACTTCAGTGAATAAATATATAAAACTATTTGAAAACACTAGTAGCTTTTATCTAATGAAATTTTTTGAAATTATTTAAGTAGTCATGTATCATTTCCTTTCCAAAAGCTGGGCTTAGATACGAATTGCAGTTTACTACCAATGACAAATAGACTACATTTCCTCAGTTTTCTGTTTTCCAAAACCCTGGTGTCATTTCTGGATATATGTGACTGAAAAGGAAATAGAATCAATTAGCTGCCAAATCCTGTAGAATTTCCACACTAACATCCCTCAACTGGCCCCTTACCTAGGTAGCTAGATGTTAATTTTTCACACTCAACTGTCAATCCCAAAATACGCTGCACTCTACTGAAAAGCAATCTTTCTAAAAGCACTTTTACTGTCATCTTCTGCCTCCTACCAACTTCTAATGGCTCCCTACTGCTTAACATATCAAATTCAATTTGACAGTGAATTAACCTTTCATAATCTAGCTCTACCTTACTATACTATCTTCTCCAACACCATTTTCGGCAATTAACACCTTATTCCATTGAGACCAAACTCCTTACATCCCTGTCACATCAAGCAGGTCCCACCATTTTAGGGGTTGCTCATGGTTCCATTCCACACATGGAATATATGGAATATTCTCCTTCCGGAGATGTTTTGGAATGCAAATAGTACATACTTTTTAAAAAATAGATTTTTTTTATTCATTTCAGACAGGGAGAGGGAGAGATAGAAACATAAATGATGAGAATCATTGATTGGCTGCCTCCTGCACACTTCTTACTGATATTGGCACGCAACTTGGGAATGTGCCCTTGACAGGAATTGAACCCAGGACCCTCAGTCTGCAGGCTGACGCTCTATCCACTGAATCAAACCAGCTAGGCCAGTGGTCAGCAAACCACAGCTCGCGAGCCACATGCAGCTCTTTGGCCCCTTGAGTGTGGCTCTTCCACAAAATACCACGACATGGGCGAGTCTACTTTAAAGAAGTGGCGTTAGAAGAAGTTTAAAAATTTTGGCTCTCAAAAGAAATTTCAATCATTGTAATGTTGATATTTGGCTCTGTTGACTAATGAGTTTGTTGACCACTGGGCTTGGGCAAAATAATACATATTCTTTGTTCAAGTCCAACTTTTTCCAGGGAGCCCCACATCTAGAATTTTAGTCTGAAGAAACCCCTACATTAACATGATTCAGACTATATGTACCACACATTTGCATAATGTTTTAGATAATGCTACTTATATTATGGAAGTATACCCAACAAGATAATAATCTTTTAGGAGAGATAGGATAATATCCAAAAACTGGGTCTATAATAAGTACTCAATGATTATTTGACAAGCTAACAGAACAATCCTGATTTTTTAAAATCAAGGCATTTTATGTCAAAAGAGGTCTAGCACAAATGAAATGATGTGATGACAGCATTTGCTTCAAAACAACCTTGGTCAAAGTGAGGGGGACAAAGAAGTAAGGAAATGGTGATACAGATAAACTCACATGGGCTATAAATTAATCATCTTTGGCTCGGTCATGTGGCTCAGTGGTTGAGCATCAACTTATGAACTAGTAGGTCAGAGTTCAATTCCTGGGTTGCAGGCTAGATGCCCAGTATGGGGCATGCAGGAGGCAACTGATTGATGATTCTCATCATTGATGATGTTTCTCTCTTTCTCTCTCCCTTTGCCTTTCTCTCTGAAATCAATAAAAATATATTTAAAAATTAAATAAATAGCCGAGACCAGTTTGGCTCAGTGACTTGCGGACTGAAGGTCCTAGGTTCGATTCCGGTTGGGGGCATGTACCCTGCTTGGGGGCACATCTCCACTGTGGAGCGTGCTGGAGGCAGCTGATCGATGTCTCTCATCAATGTTTCTGACTTTCTATCTCTCCCCCTTCCTCTCTGTAAAAAATCGATAAAATATTTTTTAATTAAATAAATAAAAATAAATTGATCATCTTTGAAGTTACAGCTACGTGGAGGTTTACTTTTATTCCTGTTTAAAATTTTTCACATTCATAATTTTATTTTTTAAAAGTATCAATAGTCTCACCCTACCTGGTTTCACTCAGTGGATAGAGCGTCAGCCTATGGACTGGAGGGTCCTGAGTTTGATTCCGGTTAAGAGCACATGCCTGGTTGCAGGCTTGATCCCCAATGTGGGGTGTGCAGAGGCAGCCAATCAATAATTCTCTTTCATCACTGATGTTTCAAGCTCTCTCTCCCACTCCCTTCCTTTCTGAAATCAATAAAAATATATATTAAAAAAGTGCCGTCCTAACTGGTTTGGCTCAGTGGATAGAGCATAGGCCTGCGGACTGAAGAGTCCCGGGTTCAATTCCAGTCAAGGGCATGTACCCTGGTTGTGGGCACATCCCCAGTAGGGGGTGTGCAGGAGGCAGCTGAGCAATGTTTCTTTCTCATCGATGTTTCTAACTCTCTATCCCTCTCCCTTCTCTGTAAAAACCAATAAAATATATATATTTTTTAAAAAGTACCAATAGTCTCTTTACTTCATTTTAAATGACAAAACCAAAACACACTGTAACATTTTATTTACCCAACAAATAACCTAGGTCCACATTTAGAGTAAGAAAAAATTTTCTGAATAGATACAATTTGGTAGGGAACTTTTATTATCCTAATTCTTACCTAAGAATTTGCGGACAAAAATGGTTAGAGGAATAATCTAATCAAAATGGCAGGGAATCTCAATCAAAAGAAAAAAGTGACCTTACCACCAAAAGCAATACTATTTATATTTCAATTTTTTATTCAATTACAGTGATCACAAGAGGGTCCACCCAAACAACTGCTGAAAATCAAACACACTGAAAAAGCCGAAACCAGTTTGGGTTTGTCTCAGTGGATAGAGCATCTGCCTTCGGACTGAAGGGTCCCAGGTTCGATTCTGGTTAAGGGCATGTACCTTGGTTGTGGGCACATCACCAGTGGGGGGTGTGCAGGAGGCAGCTGATCGATGTCTCTCTCTCATCAATGTTTCTAACTTTCTATCTCTCTCCCTTCCTCTCTGTGAAAAATCAATAAAATATATTTTAAAAAAAACAACACTGCCGAGACCGGTTTGGCTCAGTGGATAGAGCGTCGGCCTGTGGACTGAAAGGTCCCAGGTTCGATTCCAGTTGGGGGCATGTACCTTGCTTGGGGGCACATCTCCACTGTGGGGCGTGCAGGAGGCGGCAGATCGATGTCTCTCTCTCATCGATGTTTCTGACTTTCTATCCCTCTCCCTTCCTCTCTGTAAAAAATCAATAAAATATATATTTAAATAAATAAATAAATAGATAGATAGATAAATAAATAAATAAATAAAGCACTGAAAAAAACTATAAGCAAAATATGAAAGGCAGAAAATCCAGGTGGGGGGGAGTTGCTACAAATCAGCTAATGTTTCATGAAGACACCTATTGCTCTCAATAAGGAATGAACTAGTTTCTTAAACAATCAGAAAAATTAGCACTTCCTCTTTAGTCCAAGGACTGCAAAACATGTTTAAGAAATTTCAGATGCCTAGCCAGTGTGGGTCAGTAGTTGACTGTGGACCTATGAACCAAGTTCAATTCCCAGTCAGGGCACATGCCTGATCCCTAGTGTGGGGTGTGCAGGAGGCAGTGGGTCAATGATTCTCTCATCATTGATGTTTCCATTTCTCTCTCCCTCTCCCTTTCTCTCTAAAATCAATAAAAATAAATAATTTTTTTAAAAGACATTTCACATATTTGGCTTAATAACAACGTATTTGCTTGTTGTTGCTAAATAATGCAACCCCTTTTATATTTCAGTCTATAGCTAGTTTTCAAAATTCAATCACAACAACTTTTCCTACAACATTATTCACTGAATTCTTCCAAAAGCAGGACTACAAAGCAGTAACACCTAGTATCTTAAAATGATAGCATTTTATTCTCATTATACTGTTCTTTTTTGCCTTGACTTTTTTCCCCAAACTGGTTTTAGGTAGATATACAAACTAATCTGATTATTCTGATTTCTTCATCTCTAATTTTATCTAAATACTCAAGAGGTGAGATTTTGGTTACCATAAATATGACAAAATATCTGACATATATTTTGCACAAATATCTGACATACACACATATACAAATAGCAAGGTTCATCCTAAGAGTGATATATCATCCACCCATTACCCAATGCAATTAAAGTTTAAAACAGGGCAACTCTCTTGTATAAAAGGAGATTAGTAAAAATGAAATCATCCTCACAAATAAAAAAATTCATACTCAAATTGCCTTGTTACTTGTACTGTCTTTATTTTAATATTTTTATTGATTTTTAGAGGGAAAGGGAGAAATATTGATGTAAGAGCGAAACACTAATCAGTTACCTCCTACACACACACAGACACACACACACAGACACACACACACACACACACACACACACACACACTCACACACACCCCAGGGTTCAAGTTCCCAACCCAGCATGTGCAATGACCTGGAACAAAACCTGCATCCCTTGGTGCATGGGATGATGCCCAAACAACTGAGCCACACAGGCCAGGGGACTTGTAATACCTTTAAAGTTAAGTTTTCCTAGCAAGTAAAAATAATCATCTTTTTAATAGCATGTAATTTCGCTCTCCTGGCAAAAGAAAAACTCTGATGTGGGAAAGTTAACATAAAGTACCTACTATTAAAATTTTCTCTTCTATAAATTACTTTCTGATAAAAAATAAAAGAATCATACTATGAAAAAGAAATGTGACAAAACCCGTTGAATTATACTATTACTACACTTTAAAAAGTTGACACCACATAATCTTTTCTAAGAAAAACCATATAAGAAAGAAAAAAGTCCCACTTATCTTCTTTTCTTGCATCACTAATTCAGTAAATTATGCTATCTTTATAATTTGTGTACTCTCAACTTTTGAAATATACATATACATTACTATCTTTAAAATATCAGGGATATTACCACATTTTATATAAGAATGGGACATTGCAAATTGTTCCTATTATTTCTGTGGTAACAAAATTTTTTAAATCTCAGAATACATTTGTAAGTACTGTACAACTAAGACTAATGCAAAATAATGTTGAATGCAAAGTGTAGCTGAAAAAAATTTAATCTCAGAATGTGTTAATAAGTTTTATCCAATACATACTATTCCAATGGGATGAAAACCACTTAATAAATTCCACTTAGATTAAGAAATCCTTTGAGAAAAGTATATAGTACATTCTAGTTACACTCTTTCTAGAACACTAAAAATCTCTATAACCTATTTCTCTACTGTTTTTCTTTGGAACCAACTGAGGTGAATGTAACTTCTTTCACAAAAAGCCAAGAGAGTACCATATTTAATAACACAAAGTTAAATTTTTACAGAGGTTGAAATTTTCACAAATTAAAACTTTCTATTTCTCCTAATCTATAAAAATAATCACAATGACTTAAAATAGATTCTACTGAGTTATTATTTGTAGGTACCCCCCACGCCCAAAACACCTTAAAAATAGCAGAAGAGAAGGAAAGACTTGTAAAATACATTACTTAAACTGAGAAGATATTTTTCCATTCTCTTAAGACATGTAAAATAATTTCAAAAATAAAACTCCCCAATTGCAAGGAGTTTATCATTAAGCATACCTTCTTTCTTTTACATAGTAATGAGTTGCAATTTATTACTAATGCTCCCATTTATGCTGAAGTTGAAGACATTACAAATGCATTTCCTGCATTTTGCCATTTGATTATAACTTATCCTAATAAAATGAAAGATTTCTCTTCAACTGTATGAAAACAAATGTTGTAAGTCAATTTTAAATAATTCTTGCTCAAAAATCTTCCTATAGAACTAATCTATTTAATCTGAAGAATTCAACAACTAAACCTGGCAGAAAGTATCCTAACCATCAAAATTATGAAGCTGCAATGTTCATAATGTCACATCTAAAAATTTAAACCATACAAAAATATTTTGAAATCTCTTCTCCCTATTTCCTATCAAAATGTGAAACAACTTTAGAATTCTTTAGATGTGACAAAGATCCCAAAGTAAATTCATTTTGACTTTAGAGTGCTAAAACTAAGAATTTGATGATTGCAGAAAAAAAAGAAGTGTGCAGTGGAGAAAACTACTTGAAATTATATTTACTGAGGCAAAGTGTCTTTACAAAAGAAAAGATGTATTAAAATCATTAACCCTCCTTTGCCAGATAAACAGTCCTCTCCTAGAAAACATTGCTTATGCTTATAATTCAGCCAAATATGACTGCCAAGAGTTTCTAAGCCTGTGTGCTAGGTTTGTTCAAAGTGGAAAGCTTCTCCACCAGCATATTACAAAGAAAAATGAAATACATTTTTTACTTAAGAGTGAAGATCAATTGTATTAACACGTTCGGACTGATAAAGTAAATGTCAGTAATAGTTTTTTTAAAAAACTACTAATAAAGTAAATGTAAGTAATATTTTTTAAAAAGCTCAAATTATAACTTAGATCAAGGTTTGCTATATAAATTGCTTCCAATTCCCCAGAGTAAAGATCTATTTAGTTTCCTGAGTGGGGCTTAAGTAGTTAAAAAGAAAAAAAAAGTTTTATAAACAGCTTTTCTACTTCGGTTTATAGTTGATAAAGCAGACTATTTATCACAATCAAGTGATCATAATGCCAAAAGTAAGATTACTCAAGTATTACAGGTAAAATTTGTAAAAATCACAATACAGTAATGTGCAAAAGTGATTTAAAACTATGTATCTCTTAAAGTATTACTTTAGCAAGTAAGAGATATATTGCTGCATGAGATCACTATTAGGATTTTTAACATTTTTACATATATCTTAAGAACACAATGTCTTATTTTAATTTGAGATGTACGTATCTGTTTTTCGTAATCCTATTCGCTTTCCTGGTAATTCTTTTTTTTTTTTTGACAGTGGTCTGATTAAAGCAAAGGCTCCTTCTTCCCATTTTGCCACTAGTCAATGTATTTCAATTTAGCTCTTGCCACCAAATACATGTATGTGCACTTTGTCATTTCTTTCCCCAAGTCCTTCATCTCTTGGAAAAATGAATTTGGGGGGAGGGGAAACAACCCAGTTTTCTTTTGAATACAATATCTAGTGGGTTTTCAAAAGAAAACAATGTATTCAGATACTTACTATCCTAAGAATGTCTAAGAGAGAACTTCCAAAAATCAAAAAATACTAAGTCTGATCCTAGCTGGGGAGGAAATTTCCACTCAAACCATAGATCAAACATGCCATCAATTAGGCTGAACATCAATATCATTCCTTTAGTCAATAATCAATATGGGAGGGATCTGTAACGCACAAACCTGCATATAATCAAAGTATCACTTATATGTGCTTGAGGAGTTCACAGATGCATTTGGTTGTGTGCCAGATTTCTCTTATTTTGAAATGTCAAGGCTAACATTTGTTAGTATAATCAGAGCCAGCATTAAGTGTCCTGGGGAGAGGTAATTCAGAAGAGCGCTTAGCAGCATGGACAAACCGGTCCAAAATGAAAAGGGAAAAAACAAACAAACAAACAAACAAAAAACCCTCCCAACAGAGCGAATAACCCACAAATCACTGAACACAAAACGCACACGTCCCTCCCCTGAGTAAGCCTAAGTGCAGACGGTCTTCACTCGGAACGTGCACTCCGTACCCTTCCTCACTTCCTTCACTTCCAACTTCCTTGACTCGCCAGGGGCCCACACGGGGCACCCCGTTTTTCTGGAAGTAAATGTGGAAGGAATCTGCACAGGAGAGAGGGACGGGGAGGAACAAGGCAATTCCCAAGAAAGCTGTGGAACAGGTGGGTAAGAGCGGGCAGCGGCGGAGTTCAGGGGCAGCTCCAAAATGACAGATGCGGTGAACGCGGAGACGGACAGACAGACCGACCCGTCGGAAGAAGCCCTCCCGGGGCACACAGGCCGGGGGCTGGCTGCGAGCGTAAGGAGGGGGCAAAGGCTAACTCCGGAGCGGCGGCGGAGCACAAACAAGCCGGAGGGCGAGTGGGCAGGGAGCGGCGGGGCTCGGCAGCGGCAGCGGCAACGGGGATCGGGGGTGGAAGTGATGGCTTGGGGCTTGGGAGACAGGGGCCACTGCGAAGGGACGTCAGAGCGGGGAAAGGGGGCCCGGGGAGCCAGGAGTCCTGGGCTCTCAGGCTCCTGCCCCAACCAGCATGCAGAGGGGAGAGCAGAAGACGAAAAGCCGCCCCGACTCCCCAATTGGGAGAAATTTTCCAGGGAGTCGCTGCTGGCCGCCACGGCGCCTCCTGCCCGCTCCCTTTTCCTGGTGGTAACTGCTGTGGCGTAGAGCGGAGAGGGTGGACGAGGAGGAAGAGGAGGAGGAAGACCAAGAAAGAGGAGGGCGAGGAGGAGGCGAGGGTGGGGAGCGAGGGGGTGCGGCCTGCACAGTTCCAGCGAAGCCTCCGCTCTCTCGTAGCCGGTCAGTGCCGGGTTTCCCCTAAGCCCAGCCCCGCATAGACTCACCCGCCTGCCTTCTTGCCTCGCTTTTCCCTTAGCCGACTCCACGAGCTGCCGCGTCCTCACAAGAGACCACTGGACGAGTGTCGAGGAAAAAAAACTCTTCAGAACCGGGGCCTGATTGCTTCAGCGAGTCCGACCTTTACGGCTGAGAGAGACACCCTCAGCTTTCGGTGGGTTCCACAGCCAGACGGGCAACCATCTTACATTAGGGTAAGACTCCTCTGGCTTCCCATGCGCAGGCGCACGCCGATCCGGCCGGGAGGGGCGGGGGAGGGGCGGGAGGAGCGGTGGGCGGCCCTCTCCCACGGCACTCTGGGAGTTGTAGTTTTCGGACGGTAACCGCCCAGTTGCAAGCTGGGAGTTGAAGTTCTCCCTGGCAGGGCTGCTTAGACTCCCTCCCGTGACTGCTTAGACTACCGCCTTTCTTCGGGTTTTGCTTCCTTCACTGCCCGTGTGTGCTGCTCCGCTGTCATTTGGTCGGCGATCTCGTTTGTGGCTCCGTTTTCTCGATGTTTGCTCAAATGTGGGATACCAAAACTCGGGGTGAGCTTAACCAATTTAGGGGGAGCCAATAACGTCTCTCCCCGGCCCCGCCTACCACAGATATTGAAGGGGCGGGGTAGAGGCAGGCTGGCGAGGTAAGGAGCGCGGGATTTGATCTAGGGAGAGAACTGGATGCTGAATTGTCTGTTTGCGAAAAGAGCTCCTTAGGAGCCACTAGTCTTGATCCCATCCTCACCATTAATCTCCAGCATAGAGAGAATACAGGTGTAATACAGAGTGGAAGATCCTTGCACTTACAAAAATAAGTTTCTGATTTACAATAAATCTGAGAACATTTTTCGGGTTTGTGTGCAAATTATGGTTACTTCGGTTTTCAGCCTGCACAGCCCTCACAGCCCTGCGCACAGTTTAGAAAGTCCTCACACATCAATACATCCCAAAGAATATAAAAATACACCCGCAAGTCCTTTGATCGCCAAGTCGCAGGAATCAACTTACTGGTTCCTCCCGATTGCCTCCTAGAATCCTGGTGAAAGTGGCGCTCCAAGCAGTCGTTTCTGTTTATTGCGTGTCTTCTTTCATTCATAAAACAAATACGGAGCTCCTCCTACGTCCCGGCACTGTTTTATACACGGGAAAATGTTGGTGAGCAAAACACAAAATTCCCTCTTCCCATTCTAGAAATTCCTGTATCCTAGTGTGTGTTGGGGGTGAGGGGAAAGGGAAAGGAAACCATTTCTTTATATTATTAAAATGAATAGTATGTCACAGCTACTGTACATTTTAAAACAAGGAAGGGAAATAGGTAAAGAGCTTGCAATTTTATTTTTTTAATTTTTTATTTATTAATTTTAGAGAGAGAGAGAAACATCGATTTGTTGTTACATTTACTAATGCATTCATTGGTTGATTCTTGTATGTGCCCTTACGGGAGATCAAACCTGTAACCCTGGCCTATCAGGACACACTCTAACCCACTGAACTATCCCACCAGGGCAAGAGGATGCAGTTTTAAATCTGTTCACCTAATCTCATAGCAAGAAGCCTTCATTCTTTTTTAAATACTGCTACATTTGTTTTTTTGTATTTCGGTTTCTTCACTATGGAGCCTAAAGACAACAGTTATATGGTGAAAACTTAAAATATGTAATAAATTCACAATTTACCATAAACTTCTAATTGTAGAATCATAAAATTATCTAGCAAGGAAACTTGGGGAACCATTTGGATTCACCTTTAGATAACTGTCTAAACAGCATAGATGTACAGGAGTGGGGGAAAATAGGATTACATTCATGAGTATGGGAAACACAGTTTAATCTTGCATTATTTTATATTTATTGGTAATAATCATAACTTGCATGTCTTTTTCCATATGAACAACTGTAAACCTACTTTTGCCCAGTCCTGTATTTTTTTAAATGTGTGGTTTTTATCAGTCTCATGGTGGAATATAAACAAAGTAATAAAAAGAATAAAATATGACCCCTCCCCATTATTAAAGATTAGAAACACTTCATTAAAAACTAGGATAATTATTGCCCTTTCTTGCCCTGGCCAGCGTGGATCAGTTGGTTGAGGATCCTCGACTCTTGATTCCAATAAAGACAGACTGTTGTTGTTCCTTGTGATTAAGCCCCTACGCACTAAAGAGTTACTGGTTCGATTCCCTATCGAGGCACATACCTTAGGTTTTGGGTTCAATCCCCAGTTGGAATGCATATGGGAGGCAACCAGTCAATGTTTTCTCTCACATCAATGTTTCTTTCTCCCTCCCTTCCTCTTCCTCTCTCTAAACTTAATAAAAACATTTTTTTTAAAAGAAGTAGTATAGTTTTTAATCATCATCTAAGTCATTAATAGTTCTCAACCTTATTTTACCCAACACATATCTTTTAAAATTTTATTTTAAAGAGAGAGAGAAAAAAAAACACATTGATTTGTTGTTCCACTTATTTATGCATTCATTGGTTGATTCTTGTATGTACCCCAACTGGTATCAAATCTACAACCTTGGCATACTGGACGACTCTAACCAACTGAGCTACCCCGCAGGGCGTGACATACTTTTTTTTAATAACACATATTTCTGTAACATATCCTTCATTAGTCTAAAATGAAATTCATAGATAGTATTACCTACCTTAATATATGATTTTTAATATAAGAGGAACAAATAAAGTAATTTATAATACAATATTTCATATTTCAATGTACAAATATTCAGGCATAACTGTTCTATAAAATGTAATCAAGTCATCATTTACTGACAGTTATAAAATCCCCCATGAATGTGAAAGCTACAAATGTCAGTTGACACAAGTATGGTATTTCGACCAGCTCTGATGGACAAAACTAATCTGTTCTCAGTGTCCACTGTAAATACATTCTTAAAACATTCACTGTTAGAATTATGTAAAAAAAAAATTTTTGAACAGCTTTGGACTCATACATAAATAGTTTAGGTTTTAGGTACTGGTCATTATAAATAGAAACATTGTAAATTTTTCATCTATGCTGGGGCATTTAAAATTCGTTAGGGACACAAAATAATTTTTCATGTGGGGAATACTCACACAAGCAGGAAGTCTTGCTTACTAGTCCTGGCTCTCTAAAGGCCAGAAGTACCTCCCAGACTACCCAACACTAGGAGGCAACACCACGCTTACTGAGCATCATTCATTGGTGGAGAGCAGCATTTTCAACCTTTTCCATCTCCTGGCACACATAAACTAAGTACTAACATTCTTCGGCACACCAAAAAATGTAGTATTATATTTTTGCCGATCTGACAAAAATATAGGTATAATTTTGGTTCATTCACACCAGACAGGTATTGTTGTGTTGGCTGTTATCATTTTTTTTAATTTTACAACCTAAGGGAAAAGAGGTCAGTGCCCCTGACTAGTTAGGTATTGCATATTTTAAAAATTCTTGTGGCACACCAGTTGAAAAATCAGTGGTGAAGACTAACATTTCCTAGGTCACCAACCAATTAGGGACGTTGTCACTACCTTCTCAGGCCAATGTTCCTTTTACTATCCTATATTTCCAATTTTTCATATATGTCTGTATATGTTTAATATTATGTAACCATTCTCATGTAATTTTAAAAGTTAATTAACATTAAATTCTATTGCCTAGCTGCTTAGTGATTCCTCAGTGTAAGACATCTATACACTTAGTAAATACTTTTTACATGTAAGCATGTGCTTGTGCTGGTGTTACAGTAAACATTGTCCTCTTAAAGCATGGTGCCTAGTAAAGATGGTGGCAAAGAAATAATCAGACATATAAATAAATACAACTATCCTATATAATAAAAACCTAATATGCTAAGTAGCTGGTCAGCCATTCAACCAATCAAAGAGTAATATACTAATAATGCTAAGGCCACTCAACCACTCGCTATGATGTGCACTGACCACCAGGAGGCAGATGGTCAACCACTCACTCTGACACACACTGACCACCAGGGGGCAGATGCTCAACACAGAGCTTCCCCCTGGTGATCAGTGCACTCTTACAAGGGGAGCGCAGCTCAGCCAGAAGCCAGGCTCATGACTAGCAAGAGCAGCTGCATGCCAGGAACCTCTCCCGCCTCCATGGCAGCGCTAAAGATATCCCACAGGGAGTGGGCCTAAGCCATCAGGCCAACATCCCCCAAGGGCTCCCAGAATACAAGAGTGTGCAGACCCAACTGAGGGACCTCCCTCCCCCAAAGTGCATGAATTTCATGCACTGGGCCTCTAGTATAAATATAAATCCTTATATGTAATTAGAGGCTGGGGACACAGATTCATACACCAGTGGGGTCCCTCAGCCTAGCCTGTGGGGATTGGGATGAAACTGGCTCTCTGATATCACCTGAGGGGTCCTGGATTGCAAGAGGGCACAGGCCAGGCCAAGGGCCCCCACCAGTGCATGACTGGAGTTAGGGAGGGCCCACGGGAGGGCCCCAGGGCGTGTCCAGCCCGTTTTGCCCAGTCCCAATTGGTAGGACCCCAGCAGCATGCTAACCTACTGGTCAGAGCATCTGCCCCCTAGTGGTCAGTACACATCATAGTGACTTGCTGAATGGTCAAATGAATGGTCAGACACTTAGCGTATTAGGCTTTTATTATATAGGATATGTTTATATACTTTATATGAGGCCCCTAGAACCATAAGAAATGCAAAAAAAATTCACTATTAATAACTCATTCTCAAATCGCCCC
Source organism: Lasiurus borealis (assembly GCA_004026805.1). Lineage (NCBI taxonomy): Eukaryota > Metazoa > Chordata > Mammalia > Chiroptera > Vespertilionidae > Lasiurus > Lasiurus borealis. The sequence continues at coordinate 72,433 of PVJN01003857.1, forward strand.
TCTTAAAAATCAAATTGCCCCCATGTGGGGGGTATGCCCCATGTTGGAAACCACTGCTATAGACATTATTTCAATATTCACCATTCTCATCTACAAAGCTATTTTTTAAGTCAGGAAATCTTAGAGCCATTCATGAGAATATCCCCATTATTCAGTTCATCACCAAATCCTATTGTTTCAACCTCAAAAAATATATCTGAATTCATTACCTCTTTTCTATCTCTACTGCTACCATAACCAGAAACAACATCTGGATAACTGAAACATTCTCTTAATGAATTGCTCAATTTTCATTCTTTTTAAAAAATATATATATTTTAACTGATTTCAGAGAGGAAGGGAGAGGAAGAGGGAGATAGAAACATCAATGATGAGAGAGAATACTTGATCAGCTGCCTCTGCACACCCCCTGCTGGCCAATTGATATGCAACCACTGAGCCAGCCAGGCCATTTTTATTCATTTTTTTCTCCTATCTATTCTCCAAAGAGCAGAGTGATCTATTTTTTTAAAAGTATAAAATTAATTCATACACACAATAAATCAATACAGCAACTTATAAAGAAAAATTTATTTTCTTCCTTCATTGCTTTTCAAGTGCAATCCCCCAAGGTAACCAACCACACACTAAAATTTGATGTGCACATATTCTCCCATTCTTTTTTCTTTGCTATGCAGAAGTATACACAAATATTTTTATTGATTATTTCTATTTCTAAAAATGGATTACATATTATGTAATATATCATGTTGTCATTTATATATATGTGTGTGTGTGTGTGTGTATATATATATATATATATATATATATATGTATAAAATGAACATTCTTTCAGGTCAATATGTAGTTCTTTGCCTTTCTCTTATTAATTGATTGATTTTTTTTATCCCTGTCCCTTTTTAATATATATATATTTCTTTATTGATTTCAGAGAGGATGGGAGAAGAAGTGACAGATAGAAACATCAATGATGAGAGAGAATCATTGATCGGCTGCCTCCTGCACACCTCCTACTGGGGATCAAGCCAGCAAGCAAGGCACGTGCCCTTGGCTGGAATCGAACCCGGGCTTTATCCACTGAACCAAGCCAGTTAGGGCTATCCTGGTCCTTTTATGTATATAGCCATGTAATTTTCTGAGAATGGAAGTAAAATCCTATCTAATAAAAGAGTAATATGCAAATTGACTGTATCTCTGCTACACGCACCAGCCATGCCTACTAGCCAATCAGAGCAAGCATGCAAATTAACCCAACAAGATGGCTACAACCACAGAGAAGCAGGAGGAAGGCTTTGGGTTGCCCCTGGCAATGGAAGAAGCCAAGCTTTCTGCACACCCTGGCCATCCAGGCCTCCACTTAAGGCAACACAGTTTCAATGGCTGATGCCACTGAGTGAGAGGAAGGCTTGGCTCTGCTCCAGGCTACAAAGTTTCAATTGTAGAAGATAAATAAATCCCAGATACCAGGGCATCAACTTGAGTCGCTAGGGCACATGGCCAGCCTGCAAACCAACACAGGCCCCTTGCTCAGGCCACCCCATACCCCAAGGGGACACCCACCTTGATCCAGGATACCCTTCAGGGCAAACCAGCTGGCCCCCGTGCAGCAGGCCTCTATCCTATCTAATAGAAGAGTAATATGCAGAGTGACCATCACTTCAACACACAAGAAGACTGCCCCCAAGTGGTCAAAAGATCCTGCCCCCATGTGGACACAAGATGGCCACCACAAGATGGCCAGCAGGGGAGGGCAGGTGGTAGGGACCAGGACTGCAAGGGAGGGCAGTTGTGGGCAATCAGGCCAGTAGGGGAGGGCACTTGAGAGGGATCAGGCCTGTAAGGGAGGGCAGTTGGGGGTGATCAAGCCTGCAGGGGAGAGCAGTTAGGGGCAAACAGGCTGGCAGGGGAGCAGTTAGGCATCAATCAGGCTGGCAGGGGAGTGGTTAAGGGGTGATCAAGCTGGCAGGCAGGCAGGTGAGCAGTTGGGAGCCAGCAGTCCTAGATTGTGAGAGGGATGTCCGACTGCATGTTTAGGAAAATATGCAGGGGATTGAGCCTAAACGGGCAGTTGGACATCCCTCGAGGGGTCCCAGATTGGAGAGGGAGAAGGCTGAGCTGAAGAACACCCCCACCCCTGTGCACGAATTTCGTGCATGGAGCCTCTAGTAAATTAATAACTTCCCCAGTGATGGATATTCAGTAGCATGGTCTTTTATTATTTATTTATTTTATTAATCCTCATCCAAGAATATTTTTCATTGAACTTTTAGGGAGAGTGGAAGAGAGAGGGAAAGATAAAGAGAAATATCAATGAAAGAGAAATACATCAGTTGGTTCCTCCTGCATGTGCCTTGACTAGGGCCTGGGTCTGGGAGGAGCCTGCAACCAAGGTATGTATCCTTGACGGGAATCAAACCCAGGACCCTTTGGTCTGCAGGCTGATGATCTATCCATTGAGCCAAACTGGCTAGAGCAAGCATCATCTTTTAAAATGTAAATTAGATCATGCTTCTCTTAAAATTCATCATATTGCTCTCTTAAAATTCAAGACTAGTTAACACTATAGCCCACACTAGTCTTAAGTTTTTTTCTACTGCATGGTCCCTACATATTTTCCACGATTAATCTGTAAAGATCTTCACTATCTTCCTCTTCGCCACCAATCTAAATTAGATTTCCTTCTTAAATGTTCTTATAACATCTTATAAACAGAGTACTCATCATAGTTATAAGTGACATATTTATGCATTTCAGTCATCTATTATATATTTTGAAACTTTATTTGCTATTTTTTTCATATAGCTGCATATTATTATTATTTCTAACAATTTCTGGGTTATTTCTTCCTCAGTACTTCAACTATTCTTTTGTTCTTTTATTTTTCTCTTTCATGAATGCTATGTTCTTTGGAAGCTTGTTTAGAGAAAGTTAGTGGCCTTTTAGGCTTCCTCCATATGAATAGGAGTTCACTTTTGAAATAATTATATGTCACAGGGGGAGCATCAGGATTAAGAGATGTTTGGGTGGGGCATGGCCAAGAAATGGTTGAGAACCATTGATCTAGAGAGAGTAGGAAAACAGCTTCATCATAAAAACAAGATATCCAAGAAATAAGGATTGCCCATTTGAGATAGGTGAACTAAAAAATCATGGAGGTAGTATTTTGCCTACTTACTGATTTTTCTCTAATGCTTATCTTCTTGGGTTCTGCTATAGAAGCAACATATACTTGGGCTTATCTAGGCTAGAGAAAGAGAATACCTTCTTCTCTAGCCTAGATAAGGGGAAGGTTAATGGGAAACCAACATTATGGGTTGTTTCTCATTTTTTCAATCTTCATAAATTTTATATATAAGAATACTTTTCATAAATAAAATTTTCAAGTTATTCTTCAGATATAGTCTCAAATGTAGACCTCCTGGGCTGAAGGAAATGACCACTTTTATTATTTTTGTTATGGCCAGATTAATTTTCATTTGATGTTAATGAATATTAATGTCACTTTATTTGTGGAGCTCCCCCCAGCCCCCCCAAAATAACATTTACTTTGAGTTTTACCATTATTATAATTTGTCTAAGTTTTAATTATTTTATGAGTATTTCAGTGCCAAATATTGGGTATATAAAAGTGAGCTCCTTAAATATCTTAGGGCTTAAAAGGGAAAACAGAGAAAAGGTAAACAAAATAATAAGAAAGTAAAACTCTGTATATTGTCAGAGTAATAGGAAGGAAAAGGAACAGAGTGATAGAAATATCGGGGGTGGGGATTTACTTTACATTGGAAAGCTTCTCTAAAGAGATAACTTAATCTGAAATTTAAAGGATTAGAAGGGATCACCCATTTAAAGAATGGCTTGTGCCAAGACCCTGACACAGGAATGAGTTTAGCATATTCCAGGAATGGAAAGTTAACCAGTGAAGTTGGAGCATATAAAGGCAGAGTGGTAAGAGAGGAGGCCAGGAAGAAGGCAAAATTCAGATTATGAAGGGTTTTATGTAGAACTAGAGGCCCAGTGCACAAAATTCGTGCATGGGGCGTAAGGGGGGTGTCCCTCAGCTCAGCCTGCACCCTCTCTAATATGGGGCCATTTGTGGGATGTCCAGTGGGATCAGGCCTAAATGGGCAGTCGGACATCCCTCTCACAATCCAGGACTGCTGGCTCCCAATTGCTTGCCTGCCTGCCTTCCTGATTGTCCCTAACCACTTCTGCCTGCTAGCCTAACCATTAATCACTCCCCTACCAGCCTGATTGATGCCTAACTGCTCCCTTGCCAGTCTGTTCACCCCTAAATGCCCCCCCCTGCAGGCCTGGGTTCCCCCCCCAACTGCCCTTCCCTGCAGACCAGGTTGCCCCCAACTTCCATCCTCTGCCAGCCTGGTCACCCCCAACTGTCCACTCCTGCAGGCTTGATCACCCCCAACTTCCCGTCCTTGAAGACCTGGTCCCTCCCAACTGCCCTCTCCTGCTGGCCTGATTGCCCACAACTGCCCTCCCTTGCAGGCCTGGTTCCTGCCTACTGCTCTCTCCAGCTGACCATCTTTTGTCCATATGGGGGCAGGATCTTTTGACCACATGGGGGCAGCCATCTTGTGTGTTTCAGTGATGGTCAATTTTCATATTACTCTTTTATTAAATAGGATAGAGGCCTGGTGCACAGGTGGGGGCCAGATAGTTTGTCCTGAAGAATGTCCCAGATCAGGGTGGGGGTTCCCTTGGGGAGTGGGCAGCCTGGGTGAGGGCATGTGGTGGTTTGCATGCCTGTCGACCCAAGCAGAGGCCCTGGTATCTGGGATTTATTTATCTTCTATAATTGAAACTTTGTAGCCTTGAGTGGAGGCCTAGGCTGGCTAGAGTGTGCAGAAAGCTTGGCTTCCTCCATTACTGTGGAAACCCAAGCCTCCTGCTCGTTCCGTGGCCACAGCCATCTTAGTTGGTTAATTTGCATACTTGCTCCTGATTGGCTTGTGAGTGTGACTTGTGGGTGTAGCGGAAATATGGTCAATTTGCTTATTACTCTTTTATTAGATAGAATTTGGATTTTATTCTAAGTAGATTAAGAGAGTATTAAATAGATTTGAAGCAAAAGAGTGACATAATTTATCTTTTCAAAAGATCAGGGTAGCTGCCATGTGGAGATGAATCAAAGAAAGGTGGAGAGACAAGTTAGGAAGCCTTTGTGCAGCCTGGAATAAATAAATGGCTTAGACTAGGGCAGTGGTAGGCAAACTTCGACTTGCAAGCCACCTGCGGCTCTTTGGTGCTTTAAGTGTGGCTCTTTTACAAAATACCACATGCAAGCATGCACATACAGTGTGATTGAAACTTTGTGGCCATGCACAGAGGTCGGTTTTCATTTCTCAAAAGAAATTTCAATCACTGTACTATTGATATTTGGCTCTGTTGACTCATTAGTTTACTGACCACTGGACTAGGGCAAGGCTGGGTCTGGGAAAAGGCTGGGACTAGGGTGATGTAAGGGAGGCATTTGCTTTGGGCACAAAATGTAAGCAAGCACAAAAAGATGCAGTATAAAGGTAAATGATATTTTGAGATAACATTTTTAGAAATCAAAATTAACGCCAAAAAATATGTGATGAGCAAAATGTCACCTGACTAGTGTGGCTAAATGGTTAGGCATCAACCCATGAACTAGGAGGTCACTGATTCAGGGTCAGGGAACATGCCTAGGCTGCTGTCTCAATCCCCAGTGTGGGGTGTGCTGGAGGCAGCTGATTGATGACTGTCTCATTATTGATATTTTAGTCTCTCTCTTTCTTTCCCTTCCTCTCTGAAGTCAATAAATATATATTTTAAGTGTCAAAATATAAAATAAAGACAAAATGGGACCCTGAGTTTATAAATCCCAGCCTTACTTCCCTCCACCTAATCCTGGCTCTGGTTCCAATAAAACTTTATTACCAAATAGGTAGCTGGCTCTAAGTCTGTAGTTTGCTGGTTTGTGTTATTGTTTTTTTAAGTGTTTATTTAAGAGGAAATAAATAATGGTCCATTAATATGTACCCTACAACCAAACAGTTCCTCTCCTGGCATACAGAAGTATGCCAGGAAAAATTAATGGCAGCATTAGTAGGAATAACAAAAGCACTGGAAACAACCCAAATGTCAATCAATAGTAGAATGGATAAATTGAGTAATTTAATACAGTGTAATATTACGCAGCAAAAAAATGAATTCACTATACCTGCACATTTCAATTTCAAGAATGAATTTCAAAAACAAAATATTGGAATAAAAAAAGAAGGAAAAAAGTCAGATGAATATATAACAGTATGATACATTTTATCTGAAGTTCACAAATAGCAAAACTAAATAATATTGCCAGAGAGACATAGATTACTATTACAAAGAAAAAACAATGAAATGTTTTATACAAAATGCAGGAATGATTATCTCTATGGCGAGAAAAAGGGACATGATCTCAGAAGGTTATACAGGGAACTTCTAAAGAACTGGTGCTGGTCTATTTCTTTAGCTTGTAGACTCATGAGTGTTCATATTACTATTTTTTTAAAATGCAGATATATTTTGTATTCTCCTTTGTGTGATATGCTTCACAATTAAAATAATTATATTATTCAGGGGCATACTCATGAAAAATTGGATAAGTAATCAGGTTTCCCTTGCTGAAAGACACTAAGTCAATATTTTTGCAGGCCAGTTTTGGCAATCATTCAAGAAACAGATAATGCTTATTTTATTCAACTCTTCTTTTTTTAAATATATTTTTATTCATTTCAGAGAGGACGGGTGAGGGAAAAAGAGATAGAAACATCAATGATGAGAAAGAATCATTGATCGGCTGTCTCCTGTACACACCTTTTGGGGATCAAGCCTGCAACCCAGGCATGTGCCCTTGACCAGAATTGAACCCAGGACCCTTCAGTCCACAGGCCAATGCTCCATCCCCTGAGCTAAACCAGCTAGGGCTTATTCAACTCTTCTTAATCCATTTCTTTACTTATGGAAATAAATGCACTATAACTTACTACATCAACAAATTAAAGTAGGAAATACATATGATCTTTAAGATTTCTTTTTAACCATATATATATATATATATATATATATATATATATATATATATATATATATATATATATATATATATATATATACCAGGAAAACCAAGGTAACAGGCTGCACCATCAGGGTAAGGCCCTGCTCTCCCCCTGATCCAGCAGCTTCAGTCCTTCCCAACCTGCGAGTTTCAGCCATCAGGGCCAAAGACCAAAGAGCCTGCCCCTGCCCCACCCAGCTTGGAGTCAAGGATGACTACCCCCAGCCCAGCTCTGCAGCATGACCCTGGGAGCTCCCCCTTTGCCCACAGCAGCAGCAGCAGTGGAGACACAGAGGGAACCAACATGGCAAATTCCAACATGGGCAGCCTGATAGTGGCACCCCAAACTCTCACTCTTGCCACAGACAGACCAGTAGCGGGTGGCTAGCAGAGTCTTTCGTTTCCTATTAAGACTCATGTTCTGTAGGCCATCTACCAAGAAGCAGCATCTCAAAAGATCAAGAGTCAAGCCAATATAACTTATATATCAATATCAATATCAATATATATATATATATTGATATATATATATACATACACATATATACATATATATATGTATATACATATACATACATATATATATGTATGTGTATATATATATATGTATATATATATATATATATTTATATATATATATATATATATATATATATATATATATATATATATTGATCTTAGAGAGGAAGGGAGAGGGAGAGAGAGAGAATCATTGATTAGCTGCCTCCTACACACCCCCTTCAGTCTGCAAGGGCAATGCTCTATCTACTGAGCCAAACTGGCTAGGGCTGAATTTTTTAAAATTGTGGAACTCCAAGGAAGGGACACAAAGACTCTGGGGAGGTCAAGCCAAACTCCCTGCATTTTAAATGCCAAACTTGAAGGTGCAGAGCTCCTGTGAGGCCAGCCACACGGTGCAGGAGATGTGCCAGAGGTAGACCCAAACACCAGCACATGAGAGCTGGCCAGAAATACAGGCTGAGTGTGCAAGGTGAGAGGACCTGGTCCAGCAGATGATGCAGCGTGTCTGGCATCTTTGTGGCCTTCAGCAGCATCTTGTCCCAAATACCTGCTGAGTTTGGAGGACAAGACAGCCTGGAGCCCCTTGGGGTCAAGAGGAGATGCCACCCTCGCTGCGTCCATGCTGCTGTTCTTTTCTCCCATGTTTGTGGGGGTTCTTTTCTTTTCTTTTTCTTTTTTTCTTTTTGTTAATCCTCACCTGAGGATATTTTTTCCACTGATTTTTTTTAAAAATATATTTTTATTGATTTCAGAGAGGAAGGAGAGGGAAAGAGAGATGGGAACATCAATGAGGAGATAGAATCATTGATCAGCTGCCTCCTGCATGCAGGAGGACCCTTCAGACTGCAGGCTGACACTCTATCCACTGAGCAAAGCTAGACAGGGCTTCCATTGATTTTTATTTTATTTTATTTTATTTTTTAAATATATTTTATTGATTTTTTACAGAGAGAAAGGGAGAGGGATAGAGAGTTAGAAATATTGAGAGAGATATCGATCAGCCGCCTGCTGCACGACCCCTACTGGAGACGTGCCCGCAACCAAGGTACATGCCCCTGACCGGAATCAAACCCAGGACCTTTCAGTCCGCAGGCTAACGCTCTATCCACTGAGCCAAACCGGTTTTGGCCCATTGATTTTTAGAGAGAGAAGGGAGAGAGTGAGACAGAGAGAAACATTGATGTGAGAAAGACATATTGATTGTTTAACTCCCATACGTGCTCTGGCTGGGGCAACAGATTAAGCTTGAAACTGAGGTATATGCCCTTGACCAGACTGAACCTGGGACTCTTCAGTCCACAGGCCAAATGCTCTAACCACTGAGCAACCAGCTAGGGCTGTGGGGTTCTTATTAAAGTACTAGTGGCCTGGTGCACAAAATTAGTGCACAGGGGAGCAAGAGGAAAGGATGTCCCTCAGCCTGGCTTGCACCCTCTCCAATCTGGGACCCCTCAGGGGATAACCGGCAGTCAGACATCCCTCTCACAATCCAGAACTGCTGGCTCCTAACTGATCACCTGCCTGACTGATTGCCCCTAACTTCTTGTCCATGCCAGCCTGATTGTCCCTAACTGCTCCCTTGCTATCTTGTTTGCCCTAAACCACCTCTGCCTCCGCCCCGCATCCAGAAACCAGAATTCCCTCCTCCAGCTGACCACAGGCACCTGGGAACTTGGCTTCCCTCCCTCTAGACAGCCATAGGCACCCAGGCCAGCTGCAGCCACAGGGATGGTGGGCAGGTGGCTTTGCCTGGGCTGCAGGTGCAAGTGCTGGTGCCTGGGACCGTGGAGTGGGCAGCTTCTCCATCTACCAGGCTGTAGTCAGCCTCAGGCACTGGGACCTGGTTTCTCCATCTCCCCCAGGATGTGGGGCTGGCTGTGGCCTGGGATCATGGGGCATGTGACTTCTTTGTCTCCCTGGATGCAGCCAGCCTCAGGCATTGGTGCCCGAATTCTCCGACCCCCACAGGCCCAGAGTGGTAGGGGGCAGGACTGCCACCATGTTTTCAGGTTAATTTGCACACTCACTCTGATTGGCTGGTAGTGCAGTAGAGTGACAGTAATTTTCATGTTTCTCTTTTATTAGTGTAGATTTGGTTCTTTTAAATTTGATAATAAACTTGATGCTCCAGGAAGAAAAGAAATACACATGATGATTCTAAAAGATGCAGAAAAAGCTTTTAATAAAAAGTCAATTCAGTGATTAAAATATATTTTTTAACAAACCAGGTAATAAAAAGGAAGTTTCTTAACAACTAAAAGCCTGCAACAAAGATTACACTTAATATTAAAGTTTTAAATGCATTTTCTTTAAAACTTGGCAAGGATGTTCATTCACTACTATTACAGTTACTATTTAGCATACTGGAAGGTCTAGTCTGACTTTAGAAAGTAAGAGTAGGTACCTTCATGTGAGTCATCTAGGTACCCAGTTTTGTCCTTGACTGCCAGTATACTCAGGTACTTGGTAGAAGAAAACATTGAATTTTAAAAAGAAAGCCTACATTATCCTAACTTTTAAGTTATTCATACAAGTAATGTTTAAAATAAAATGTCTAAAAACAATAAGAGATTAACAAGTCAAGGCAATACAGGATTAAACACCAGTGCCTGCCATAATTAACTGATCATTAATGTACTCTTTTTCTCTCATCCCTGCCTCACTTTCCATACTTTCTCACTTCCTATCCTCCTATTTTCACCCAACTTCTTACTTCTAGTTCTGCTTCTGAAGGACTGTAGCCTCGCACAGCAGGTATATAGTCACATAAACCCCACCACAATCCAGATATAAAACAACCTAACAAATTTTCTTGTACCTCTTTGCAGTCAGTCCTCTCTCCCTAACCTTAACCTCAAGCAACCACTGAACTTCTTTCTATTATGATCATTTTGCTTTTTACCCATCTTAATAATAAAAGGCCTGTGGTTGTAATGCTATAATGACCAAGGACTAGATGGGGAACCACGGGGAACTGGGTGGGTGGCAGTGGTGGCTGGAGCAAAGCAGCCTGGGTCCCGGGTGGGTACCTGGTAGTGGCTGGAGAGAAGCGGCCTGGGTCCTGGGTGCCTGACAGCTGGTGGGAAGGCAGGGCGCTGGGGGGGTGGGCACGGGGAGGCAGGCATGGAGAGGTATGCATGGGCGGGTGGGGCTTTGAGATTTCGCACGCTGGGCTTCTAGTCTGTATATATAAAAGCCCAACGACTGGAACAGCAGAACTTCCAGAATGTTCAGTGGCTATGGCACACACTGCAGCAGCCAGCCAGCCTGCTCCAGGCCCCAAAAGGCACCCCCTTGGCTGGCCCTGCTCACAAGCAGCCCCTAACACACTGATGGGGGACGGCTCTGGCTGGCCAACTGCCTGAGGCCTCTTCCCCCCGCCGGTCCCACCCGCAGCCCCTCCCCCTGCCAGCCCAGCCTGATGGGCTCCTATCATGGCAGGCCAGCCAGATCCCACCAGTGCATGAATTTGTGCAAGGGTCCTCTAGTTTTCATATAAGATAAAATCTTGATTTAAATTTTTTTTCATCTTATTGACTTTATTGCATGGAAATTAAAGAGAATTTATTGTATACTAGTGACCCAATGCGTGGATTCATGCACATTGAAAGGAAATTAATTAGAAGGTGGCCAGCAGGGTGGGACTTTGCGAGATGGGCCAGACATGCTCTGGAGTCAATCACCTGCGATCCTTCCCTTGGTTGCACTTGGGACAGTGCCAGAGCTTAAAAGGCATCTGCAGAGTGAGAGGGATCCCTCTGGCAGATGGGGTCCCTCAGCCTGGCCTGCTGGAATCAGCCAAAACCAGCTATCCAAAATCCCCCAAGGGGTCCCAGAGTATGAGAGAGAACTCTGCAAAGTTGCTCTCGTACAAGGTGAGGAACGTAAATGCAAGTGTGCAGTAAACCAGATTCAGGGGCAACAGTAACCCAGCAACAGCATAACCCACAGCTGAAGGTGGAATCTAGTGGCTCCGTAAGGAATTGGGCTCCCTCCTCTCTGGTTTTGGGGTGTGTCACCTGAAAACCGCCACTGCCAAGTCACTGCAGCTCAGCAGCTCCTGCATTGAGTGTCTGCCCCCTGGTGGTCAATGTGCATCATAGTGAAACGTCAGACAGTTGGACAGTTAGCCCAGTGCATGAAATTCGTGCATGGGATGAGGTGTCCTTCAGCCCAGCCTTCTCCCTCTCAAATCTGGCTCCCAACTGCTTGCCTGCCTGTCTTCCTGATTGCTCCTGACCACTCCCCTGCAGTCCTGTTTTCCCCTAACTGCCCTCCCCTGCAGGCATGGTCACCCCTAACTGCCCTCCCCTGCAGGCCTGGTCCCTACCAACTGCCTTCCCCTGTTGGCCATCTTTTGGTGGCCATCTTGTGTCCATATGTGGGCAGAATCTTTTGACCACATGAGGGCAGTCATCTTGTGTGTTGGAGTGATGCTCAATCTGCGTATTACTCTTTTATTAGATAGGATGCTTGAAACTGCTAACTTTGTCCAAAAAGGACCCTAGGGAGAATCTCACTTGTGTCTATTGCTGGGAGACACAGGAATGGCCACTTGAAGTCTATAGATTAGAAGATTCCAAAATCCTGAGAGATTAACCTCCAGGGAAGAAACTAGCATACAAGATTAGTCATTGGAGGGTCCGTGGGTGATATTGAGCCATATTTTCTACTTAGGTCTGTGTCTGAGTTCATCCCCCTTCATAAACTCATAGTTGAGTAATATGGGCAGCCAAGTGCAGAGTATACACTGGGGAGAGGAGGAAACGTGAGCCATGACTCAACTCGGAAAAAGCAATTTCCCTAAAATCTGTGTGACATTACTATACAAGCATCATGTCTTTAATACTCACTCATGAAGCATGACACCCAAAGCACATTTGCCCAGAATTTGAGGAGCTTTGGCACCTTGAAAAATCCTGTATATCTGCCTCAACGATGCACAGAGAGGGGGTAGGTGGCAACCAGAGCAGGTAACAGCTTAGTGAGCACCAACAGTCATGATGGGCATCTTTGCATGGTTTTGGCAGCAGAATCCTGAGCAATTACAGCTCCTGGGGTCCAGGAAGTAGACAACATAGCCCAGTGATTAAGAATTTGGACTTCAGAGTCAGACAGGTCTGTATTGAAACCCCAAATGTCATTCCACCCTGCCTACATGAGGTGCCCTGATGTGACTAATGCTGACTAATGGTGCATGTCCAATCGTTAACAACTACTGTATTTCATTCCCTCAACAAATACTTATAGAGGACCTAAGTATAACAGGCACCACTGAGGATATGGCAGAGAGCAAAGCAAATGAGTTCCTTTCGCTAATGGATAAAGTACGGAGGCTCAACTCCCTCTGTGCTGGTATCCTGGTGTCTCAGTATTTCCAAGTTATAGACCCTTTATTACCTGCTACCAAGCTCCCTTGAAACACTTGGATTTGAAGTCTGCAGTTTTGCCCTGAATACTCTCATCAATTTCCTCTTGAGACTCTGCCCTTTCCTTCTCCTGCCACCGACCGCCGCCTCTTTGCTGGGAGAAGAGCATTCAGATACTTATCCTCTAACAGCCCTGGTAACCTCATCAGAAGAAAGGAGAGCTGTCTAATTCCCTGAGACCAGTGCAGCCCTTATGTACCTTTGCCTTGCTTTTTGCTTCTCTGGCCTTTCGTGAAGAGACCAAGTTAATAGCCCAGTGTTAAAAATGATCCCATTAAGAACCCAGTCCTGGGGATCTCTGTCCTGTCCTTATTTTGATCAGAGGCTGGCTCCAGCTGAAGTTGCTTGCTTACTTCATGCTCCCTTTATCAGCCAGGCTTCTTGAATACAAAGAACAGCAATGGAACATAAGTGGAAAATAAATTTATTAGAAGAATATTGGATGACTCACAGAATTGGCTGGGAAATGGAGAACCAGTCTTGGAAAACAGGCAGGAACCGGGGGCTGGCAGCTGCAGCAGTCTGGTTAAGAGGACAAACATCACAGACATATACTCATCACCATTGCACTGAATGGCTCAACTAGCACTGTGGCATCTGTTGCTAACTCTTCCTGCTTGCATCACTGACTGAGTCCTACAGTGAGCACCTAGTTGCAGAGCCTAGATTACAGGCCTGAGCATTAGCTGTCTAGAAATTCAAGCAAAACTTAATGACATATTAATTGATTACTCTCTTTGTTTTCCTTAGCTTCCCCTAGCTGATACCCCACCCCTCCCCATCCCCCAAACTGGAAGGACCAGAATTGGTCATGGGTTGAGATGATAATCATATTTGCAAAGAGGCTTCCATGGGTTTCATGCTGACCCCATCTGGGCCCATCATTGTATAACCATCCTTTGGATTTTGCTATTATTTCTTTTTATCGAGAGTTGTCTTTAGTTCCATTGTAACTCCCTTGCCCTGGTCCTCTGCCTCTTTCTTTGCCATGTTTCTCTGCAACATTATTTGAACCTGTTCATTCTGCTGTGTTTTCTTAACTAAGACCTTTCTCCCAGCCTTAGTCATTTCAAACTGTAGTCCTGTGTTCTAGACCTTTTCCAGCTTTAAGGCCATTATACTGGAAAAATCTGTGCATATGTAGCTAAAGTTATTTCTTTAACAAATTTTATTTTAGAGAGAGGGGCGGTAAGGGGAGAAGAGAGAGTGAGAGGGAGAGAGAAGCATCTATTTGTTGTCCTATTTATTTATGCATTCATTGATTGCTTTTTGTATGTGCCCTGACCAGAGACCAAACCTGCAGCATTGGTGTATTGAGACGACTGTAAAACCAACAAAGCTACCCAGACAGGGCTAGCTAAAGTTATTTTTCTTCAACCACCGCATTCTGCTATCCAAACACTTCACTTAGCTCTAGAACAATCCTACTCATAAAATCCAGTTTTCTTTTGCATGTTACAAACCTCTCATTTCTACTATATTTCATTGTTCTCCTAAATTTGTAGAGATTTTACATTTTTGGTGTTTTTTTAAATATATAAACCAAAAGTTTTCGAAGAGCCTCCTTTTTCAGTATTTACCTAATGTTTTTTCCCCTCTTAAGTACTTGTCTGCATATTTAGTTTTGTTGGCTTTTTTTCGTTATCTTTTGTAATAACAAAAAATAAGGCCAAACAGTCTAATGATACTAGACTGGCTAAAATGTTGTTGTATATTCATATAATGAAATTCCAAATGTTGATGTATATTCATACAATTTAAATTCACTTAAAAATTATATTGGTGTATGTATCTACATTGATATGGAGCCATATTCAACGTATCACGATATGAAAAAAGCAGAGGACAGAAGTATGTGTATATTATCATTTGTGGAGGAAAATTTTGTATATACAAAGAATATCTCTGTAAGGGTACACAAGAAACTAGTAATGGTGATTCCCTCAAGGAAAGAATCTTTAGGTAGTGGGGAGGGTGGGAGAGAGACCTTCTTTTCACTGTGTACTCAATATAGTGCCAAAATGAAATAAATTATTTCTACAGGGACAGAGGCAAAAACTGTAATAATGTGTGATTCATCCAGAAGGCATTGAAAAATGACTCCACTTAAAGACTTTTGGTTCGTGGTTTAAATAATTTCTGATTTCTTCTCTGGGTTTGATTGTCACAAAAACTTTGGGGAAAACAGGATTTTTTTTTTAATTTCACTTTATCTCTTTGGAGGGGCTGACCTCCATTTTTGAAGAGTAACTCTAGGACACAGGAGTCAGATATCTAACGGTATCTTTCCTTCTATGTTACCCCCTCTTCACCAAGTGTGTATGTATTGAGCAACTGCAGGGCCATCAGCCAGGGGCTACACATTGAGGTGGCCCATGTGCCACAAACAGGTGTCATACTCTGATGAGAATAAAGTGGAAGAAAATATACACTTGACCCTGGGGAAGTGCCCACAACCAAGGTATGTGCCCTTGACCGGAGTCGAACCTGGCACCCTTCAGTCTGCAGGCCAACACTCTATCCACTGAGCCAAACAGGTTTGGGCGACCGTGATAACTCATGCTTCATCATTGAAGGCACAATTCTGTGTGATTTTCTCATTCCAAGTTCTTGAAATAACAGTAAAAGAGATTTATAATTTTTTTAAAGCCCTGTAAATATTCAGACACATTTACTTCCAAGCTATGCATATTTTTCTTTCAATATTCCAGTAGGTGTAAATAATTTTGAAGAAACCAAGATTCTGTTTTCATGGCACAAGCTCTAGTAGAACAAACCAAGCAAATAATAAACTGTAGAAAATTCATAGCAGAAGTTTCTGTTTATATTTTAAATACGTGTCTTTAATTTTGTTACAATATTTTTCACAGTTTTCTTTGGATCTGAGGGATTTCAGCAAATAATACTGCAGGTTTAGAAATAAAATAAATTTTTAGCCTTTTTTCCCCATTTGGCACTCTATAGACATCTAGCAATGCTATGAGAATCCAGTTTTTTAGTTATTTTCCAAAGATTTAAACAACTGTTTCCACCCATTTTTTTTACACATTTGTAGAGACTAAAAGCAGAATAACTGAAACAGAAATATCTGGTGCTTCACTCTGCCGACTTGCAATTGTAATATTCATCATTTTCCACTGGAGAAGGCCTAGAAAAATAACAAACCCAAGCCATTAAAGGAAGCCATCAAGAAGCCATTAGGAAGTCAAATTGACCACAAAAGCCTAAGAAATAGCAATCCCAGACTATATAGTATATAGAGATAGATATGTCATTCTTTTTAAAAAAATTTTATTAAATATATTTTTATAGATTTCAGAGAGGAAGAGAGAGATAGAAACATCAATGATAAGAGGAAATCATTGACTGGTTGCTTCCTGCCTGCCCCTAATTGGGGACTGAGCCCACAATCTAGGAATATGTTCCTGACTGGAATTGAATCCAGGACCCTTCAGTCTGCAGACCAGTGTTTTATCCACTAAGCCAAACCGGCCAGGGCTAGATATGTCATTCTTTATTCATATGTGCATTGCGCTTAGAAGTTAAAAATATGCACTGGCTGAGTTTTAATCTTGGCTTGTTACTTATTACTAGAGGCCTGTGTGTCCCTCAGCCCAGCCTGCACTCTCTCCAATATGGGACTCCTTAAGGGATGTCCAACTGCCCATTTAGGCCCAAATCTATGGGCAGTTGGACATCCCTCTCACAATCCAGGACTGCTGGCTCCAGCTGCTTGCCTGCCTGCTCTTCTGCTTGCCCCTAACTGCTTCTGCCTGCCAGCCTGCTCACCCCCTAACTACTCTCCTGCAAGCCTGATTGATGCCTAATTGCTCCCTAACTGCCCTCCCCTGCAGGCATGATCACCACTAACTGCCCTCCCTTGCAGGCTAGGGTCCTCCCCAACTGCCCTTCCCTGCTGTCCCAGGTGACCCCAACTTCCCTCTTCTGCCCGCTTAGTCACCCCTAACTGCCCTCTCCAGCTGGCCATCTTGTGGTGACCATCTTGTGTCCACACAGGGGCAGCCATCTTTGACCACATGAGGGCAGCCATCTAGTGTATTGGAGGGACAGTCAATTTGCATATTACTGTTTTATTAACTAGGATAGAGGCCTGGTGCATTGGTAGGGACCAGCTGGTTTGCTCTGAAGTGTGTTCCAGATCAGGATGGGGGCTCCCTTGGGATGTGGGGCAGCCTGGGCAAGGAGCCTGTGGTGGTTTGTTGGCTGGCTATGCCCCCCAGCAACACAAGCAGAGGCCCTGGTATCTGGGATTTATTTATCTTCTATAATTGAAACTTTGTAGCCTTAATGGAGGCCAGGGCAGGCCAGGGCTGAGGGAAGCTTGGTTTCTCCATCACCAAGGGCAACTCAAGCCTCCTGCTATCTCCAGCTCCGTGGCTGTCGCCATTTTTGTTGGGATTTATCTTTTTTTTAATTTAATAAATTTTTATTGTTCAGATTATTACCATTGTTCCTCTTTTCCCCCCATAACTCCCCTCCACCTGGCTCCCACCCTTCTCTCTGCTCTTAGCTCCCCCACCAATGTCCTCATTCATAGGTGTACAATTTTTGTCCAGTCTCTCCCTGCACCCCCTACCTCTTTCCCCCCGAGAATTATCAGTTCACTCTCTTTCTATGCCCCTGATTCTATTATATTCACCAGTTTATTCTGTTCATCAGCTTTTTAATTCACTTGATTTTTAGGTTCACTTGTTGATATATATGTATTTGTTGTTCATAATTTTTATCTTTACCTTTTTCTTCTTCCTCTTCTAAAAGAGTACCTTTCAGCATTTCATATAATACTAGTTTGGAGTTGATGAACTCCTTTAGCTTTTTCTTCTCTGTGAAGCTCTTTATCTGCCCTTCAATTCTGAATGATAGCTTAATCTTGGTTGTAGGTTCTTGCTATTCATCCCTTTGAATATTTCTTAACACTCCCATCTGACCTGAATAGTTTCTGTTGAGAAATCAGCTGACAATAGTATAGGTACTCCCTTGTAGGTAATGAACTGTTTTTCTCTTGCTGCTTTTGATATTCTCTTTTTGTCTTTTGCTCTTGGTATTTTAATTATGATATGTCTTGGTGTGGTCTTCTTTGGATTCCTTTTGTTTGGGGTTCTGTGCACGTCCCGAACTTGTAAGTCTATTTCTTTCACCAGGTGGGGGAAGTTTTTGGTCATTATTTCTTCAAATAGGTTTTCAGTATCTTGTTCTCTCCTTATTCTGGCACCCCCATAAGTCTGATGTTTGTATGCTTGAAGTTGTTCCAGAGGTTCCTTACACTATTTTCACATTTTGAATTCTTTTTGCTTTTTCAGTGGAGTGTTTTCTGCTTCTTTGTATTTCAAATCTTTGACTTGATTCTTGCGTTCCACTACTATGCTGTTAGGTCTCTGTATATTTTTTATTTCAGTCAGTGTATGCTTAATTTCTAGTTGGTCCTTTTTCATCTCCTCTTGGGTTTCACTAAATTTATCCATCTTTTCTAGGAAATTCTTGAAAAACCTTATAACCATGGTTTTGAACTCTATATCCATTCATTTGTTTTTCTCAATTTCTTTCGTTTGTGATCTGTTCCTTTGTCTCCACATTTTCACTGCTTCCCTGAGTTGGTAGAGTAGCTTTGTGTGCTAGGTGTTCTATATGGCCCAGTAGCTCTGCCTCCTCAGTTACCTGAGGTGGTCTTTCTTGGTGCATCCCTTTGTGGACTATGTTTACAGACTTGTTGTAGTTAAGTCTTGATTGTTGCTGGTATCACTGGGGAGAATTGACCTCCAAGCCAATTGGTTGTGACAATCAGCTGTGTCTATGTCGGGAGAACTTCTGTGCTGGAGTCAGCCTTATTATACAAGACTTGCTAAGGCTGATCAACCACTTGCTATGATGTGCACTGATCACCAGGGGGCAAACGCTCTGACCAGTAGGTTAGCTTGCTGCTGGGCTCTGATCAGAACTGAGTGAGATGGGCCAGACATGCCCTGGAGCCCTCCTGTGGTCCCTCCTCAGCTGGCCAACCTCCTGTGTCCCTCCCTGGTCCAATCGTGCTTTGGTGGGTCCCTTGGCCTGGCCTGTGCCCTCTCACTTTCCGGATCCCTCAGGGGATGTTGAAGAGCCAGTTTTGGCTTGATCCTGTAGGCCAGACCCAGGGTATTTATTTTCTGTGATTTTTAGAGAGTGAAAGGGAGAGGGAGAGGAAGAGAAGAACACCGCTGTTATTGATTTGTTGCCACACATGCCCCAACTGGAGTCAAGGATCAAACTTGCAACCCAGATACATGACCTCAACCTGGAATTGAACCCAAAAACCTGAGATATGTGGCCGACACTCTAACCATTGTGCAACACTAGTCAGAGCAATTATTTTCTTTTTTTTCTATCTTTATTCTCTTCCTCCTGTCCTTTACTTTCTGAAAACCCTTGATTTGTCCAGTCAACAAAAGAAGAAGAGCTAAGAGTTGTTTTTTTGTTCCTTATCTGTATTGCTGTGCTCCTTTATAGTCACCTGCATGACAGAGAATTGTGGTTATGTGTTGATATATCTGTTACTCCTACATACCTCTCTTTAAAATCTTGTTTTTCATGGTGGGCTCTCAATAAATGTGTGTTGGATTGAATTTACCTGAATAGAACATAATAAAATTGAAGCTATTCAGAGCTCAGAATGTATTTCACACACTCAGATCAAGTGATTTATTCAAAAGGAGTTTCCAGAGGGTTAAAAATAGAGATCTGGGTCCTGGCAGTTTTGTTCAGAGAATTTTGAGGGGGTGAAATAGCTCTAGCTGCAGGATAAGGTCTTTGTTATGAGAAAAATGCAAATATGAACAATTGCACGGCACTGCCAGGGAATTGTCTGGGTATTTTTGAACCTTTGTCAGAACTGTATTTTTGTCTGGAATACACTTCCTTCCCTTTGCTCATGTCTTCTTAGGCTTAACCCAGTAACACATAATAAATAGGCAAAATTTAAATCCTGATCCTTTGAAATTATCACCTGGCAGTTTCTTCCCCACTCACAATTTTGAAGTTAACATGATGTATGAATAAGGCAACTGCATGGCCTGACTTTTCTGCCTCATTTTTTAAAAAATTAAATTTATTGGGATGACATTGGTTAATACGGTCATATAGGTTTCAAGTATACATTTCTATGATACATGATCTGTATGCCTATTACATTGTGTACCCACCACCCAAAGTCAAACAGTCTTCTGTCACCATATATTTGGTCCCCTTTACTCCTTACCCCCCCTTGTTCCCTCTTTCCCCTGGTAACCACCATACTTTGTCTGTCTATGCGTTTCATTTTTATAGTCCACATATCTGCCACAGTTTTTTTTAAATATGTATATTTTTTTATTTCAGAGAGGGAGAGAGAGAGAGCGAGAGATAGAAACATCAATGATGAGAGAGAATCATTGATTGGCTGCCTCCTACACACCCCACACTGGGACTGAGCCCACAACCCAGGCATGTGTCCTGACCAAGAATCAAACTGTGACCTCCTGGTTCATAGGTTGACAATCAATCACTGAGCCATGTGGTCCGGGCTGCTTTAGTTATTTTTGTAATTTAAATTTTATATTGTTTACACTATTGCAGCTGCCCCCTGTTTTCACCCTCTTTGCCTACCTGCATCCAGTCTCCCCATCCACATTGACCCTCGCCACTCTGCCTCAGTTTTCATTTAAAGTATTATCTTTCAATATCAGACTTGTCTTGTTTTTGGTTCATATTTATGGAGGTCCTATAATAAATAGTTTATCTATGTGAGAAAAGTTCTACATAATATCATTTTTAAGGTATGCTTTATTTCCTTTATGTTTTAAAATATGGAGTAGGAGAGTATTTAGACCTGTAAAGATATTTATTTGAACAAATTCTCGGACTTCACCAACAATAGAAAATACAAGTTAGGCCCTAACTGGTTTGGCTCAGTGGATAGAGAGTCGGCCTGCGGACTGAGGGGTCACAGGTTCAATTCCTGTCAAGGGCATGTACCTTGGTTGCGGGCACATCCCCAGTAGGGGGCGCTTGCAGGAGATAGCTGATGGATATTTCTCATTGATGTTTCTAACTCTATCTCTCTCCCTTCCTCTCTGTAAAAAAAAAAAAAAAATCAATAAAATATATATTTAAAAAAGAAAAGAAAATACAAGTTAGGATGTGAAGGGATCTGGCTATGACATCTGTCTCCACACTGATTGTCATCATTGATTGTGCTGATCCAGCTGGCTAGGGGGGTGCCCCCACTTCCTTCCTCCCTGCTCATGCGCGTCCCTCCCGAAGCTGCACGTTTGCGTTCCGTGGAAGACAACAACTTTCCCCATAGAGAAGAGGATCATTCTTCAGTCAAGGGTATATGAGCAGCTATGCTCCCTTGCTAGAACCTCCAAATAAGCTCTCAAGGTCTATTTGTAGGATAACACAGGGTAGTTAAGACTCCAGATACATTCTACTAAGGGGGAGGGAGAGTGCAAGTTAAAATTAGATACCATTTTTTATATAGAATTCTTTATTTGTTCTTTTTTATTGATTTTTTAGAGAAAGAGGAAGGGAGGAGGAAAGAGAGAAAAACCCATGTGTGGGTGTCGAGCCAGCAACCCAGCCATGTAACCTGACTGGGAATAGAACTGGCAGCCATTTGGTGCATGGGACAATGCTCAACCAACTGAGCCACCCAGCCAGGGCTAGATACCATTTTAAAAAGCATAACAACTTCCCAATAACATATATTTTTAAATTATAATATGTAGTACTGGTAAAGGTTGGAGAATCAGGTACACCCTCTAATAGGAATATAAAGTCTTTAAAACAATTTTTCAGTGTCTATTGAGAGTACTGAAAAATTCAGGCATATTAAACTAATACTGTTACTTCTAGGAAAGCTTTCTACAGGATGTGGGCAAAGATTCATACATAAAGATGTTTGGCAAAGTATTTATTACAATGAAAAATTAGAAGAAATCTAAATATTAAGTATTAGGAGTTCAGCCCCATAAATTTAGGGCTTTCATATCTATGTACTGGATTACTATGCTGGCTTTTGAGTTCTTTCAACATAAGTGTTCTCTGAGTGAAAAAAAGTTAAAATAGTAATTTTAAAGAATAATAAATGATGCTCATAATTTTCTTATGAAGAACATAAAAAACAAAGTAAATATATAATATTAATAATGTATATTAAGTCAGTATGTCCATCTGAAATTAAATCAAGATCTCTAACTATGGGGTTATGGATAATTTCAGTTTTTATTCTTTGCACCATTCTGTGTTTTCAAATGCTCTGTAATGAGCATGTATTATTGTAATAACCAGGAAAAAATAACTAAAAATTATGAAGGCTTATCAGTGAACCTTAACATAAAGATAAAATATTATATAGGGAGGTAGATGGGTGAAAAAGGGAATCAGCAGAGATTTGTCTAAGAAATTCGTGCTGCTGCCATCCCTCCCCAAGTTCCATTCTTCTGGCGTGCCTTTTGCACCCCTCCCACTAGGACATCACTCCCCTTCTGTTTGGGAGCCCTCTTCCTTTTCACCCCTAACCCCTCCTGGCATCCAGCCACCTACCAGGGGTGCCCTCTCCTCCAGTTGTGGCCAGTAGGGCTGGTTTTGTAAGATACTGGGTTGGTACACATTGATTTTTTTCCCCTTGTAATTTGAACAGGCCCAGCATTGTTAGTTCTATTTAATGGACACGAGATAATGTTAGAACTGCAACTGGTTTGGCTCAGTGGATAGAGTGT